>JARYHS010012343.1:0-17500 GCA_031002005.1 Vandiemenella viatica
TTTTAAAAAAAAGAGGAGCAACTTTTGTATTTGGTTTCTCGAAAACGGCTCTAACCTCATTACGTAGAAGGTTCAGGTACCAGTAAGCCTACTGATGTTAGTTAAGCTTCTCTTTTGTTAACTGTGCACCTCAAAACGCCTAGGAAGCCTTCAAGCCTTATACTTTAATCAAACTTTACTCGAAATCTTGGATACTGAACAGAAATCGAAAGATACCGAGCGAAGATCGGTCACCCAGGTACTATTATTAACGTGAGAAACATGTTTGAACGAAACTAAAACGTACATGAAACTAGAGCCACTAATTACGTCATTAATTGTAAAGCGTTTACCGCTTGATGCAGCCTACCAACTGACAATTTAGCGCCAGAGATACGTCCAACCACCAACGAGGCCAAGGCACAGATACAAACTTATTTTATTTCCCTAAAAAGTCTCCCACGAAAACAATATCCGCCTCATATGTAATCGTAGTTTTCCCCGGTGAATTTTATGCTTGAAGATTTCTCGGGCATGCGGTCGGATCAATTGATCGTAGTTCAACGAATTTTCGACGGCGTAACGTGCCACCATCTTCAGATGGAAATTTAACTATGATAAATTGAGCCGGACGCATGCTCCAGAGATCTTCAAGCAATATCCGCCTCACTGTATACTGTATTCGGAATTTAGGTTCGTACTTCCCATGTCGCCTCGAACAGCAAATATCACTGGCACCGACTCCAAAAGTAACTGATTAATTTCAATAATAAAAATGTTAAATGTTGTATATTTAGATTTATTTTCATCTAAGCAAGGTTTAAAGTTATTTTAAAAATTTTAGTGTGTTTTTAACGCGGTTTTCATTTTTTGAAAATATTATTTTGCTGGAGTCAGAGCACAATTTTTTGCTCATTATTTGTTGACATTACAACTACGACAAAGGAATTCACCACAGCAGATGCAACTCCTGCCGACAATTCAAATGGTCCGGCGGCTAAACTGCCTGGGACAAAACTCGTAATATTCCAGATACAAATATCACAACTCGTATTTGCCGATACCGCAGTTCCGACGCATTGCCTTCCTGTTCCGATGCCGTATCGTAAATACGCTGTAAGCCAATCGCAAACTCGACTTGTTCGCAGTGGTACCAACGCAACGGTGCGAGCAGCACGCAGAATCACGCGCGCCGTGTGGTGCGAAGCCGTTAGCTTCTCCCTCTTTTTCAGCGTGCATCGTTTTCATTTTTTTACACAACAAAACCCGACGGCCCGTTTCACACGCCGCTATCCTGGAACGGGATTGGTTGGCGTTACAACGAGCGACAAATTTTCAGCACGAAATTGTGTATTGCTGTTTGATCCTAAATGGTCCTTGTAGTTTATTGTTCTTCTCCTCGATACATACCACACTCACCAGCAACACGACACGCTGCGCCGTAAATGTTGATTAACTTGATGTGACTCTAACGAATACGTACTACTGTCCAGTGCGGTGGAACGTCTGTCGTTTACGTCACACCGCTTTTGAACGTCCTACAGGCAGCTCTTTCGCCATTTCTTTTATCGCTTCCATTTTGAAATAATCTTCTATTCTTCACTGATATATTTTTAAACCGTTTGGTTTGCCTGTCGTATACCAGGCAAATCTATACAGAAAATTAATGCTATCTGTGGAGGCAATGTATACTGTGCTAATCTCTCTACTCGGCAGCATGGAGGAAGGAATAGAGTGGAGGCGAAATATAGCTAAATCTGTGAATTCGCCTGTAAACACTAGGCTCCTACTGCGCATGCGCGGCGGCCATAACAGAAACCACAAAACATTGCGCTGCTTGCACTGCGTTTGCTGCTGTAAATATAACATTTCCTGATATTTTTTTTTTTTTTAATTCTGCCAGCTTTTATTGCATACGGTTGCACAAACAGAACGAATACGAAACAACTTGGAATAAAGTTTCATAAGTAAAGCCACATTGTAATTATTGTTCTTGATGTGTTTGACAGGTAACTACAAGAGTAGGGCCTTTCACTATAAATTTATTGATTGTTCTCAATAGGATGATGTTGTTCTCACATATCTGTTGGTGTAGTGTAGACAATCAGCATTTGTTACAAGTGTTGAAAATATAATTTAAGCGGATCAAGTTTACATCGGGATACAGTGAATATGATATTCCGCATGTTTTAGTCCAGTTTGTTTACACTGAAAATGTAGGATGAAATCAGTTGTGATAATTTGTACTGTGCGAACTAGGAAACATGATGAAGCAAACGTTGTTGTTACCTGAAATTTAGTTCGCGATGCATATCATGTGTTTAGGTGTATCTACATAATTTCATTTTGTATCGGCAATATTAACAGATATGTGGGTAGGTTTAAATACAGCCTGCTCCAGAAGGGACAAACAATTTGTTTATTAATAGTTGTTAGTAATTTCATAAGCGCCATGTTAGTGACACAACCTGTATGGCAATGTAAACTACTCCTATTTAAGCTTCTGATATTTGAGACAGCATATTTCGAGAACTAAGCATGAAATAAAAAAAAAATATATATTGTTCTTTTTTTATTTGTCTCGTCGAGTCACATAATAATGCATCATCAAATTGCGGTGCCACGGTTGTCGTATGATTCCCTTGAGGTGTTTGTGCCTATTCCCCGTGTTTCCTGGGGTATCCAATATGGCGACCTCCCCACCCCACTTCTCTCTCCCCGGCTTCACTCCAGTGCGTCGCCTGCACTATCTTCCTTCCTCCAGGTTGGCAGATGGTTGTAACTTCTGTCCGTGGCAGTACAGGCAGGAAGAATGGTGTGGTAGCGTCTGAAACTAGCTCGTTCGATTGTTGAATGTGTCTTCATACGCACAGGAAGCTGTGATGCTTGTAGTAATACGCTCAAATACACTATGTCTCGCACTGTGTGATAATCAACGTACTGACGTCCTTCGTGCAGACCTAGCAAATTGTTAATAAAGAACAACTGATCGGCATGGGTAAACAAAAATTGGAGTGATACAGTTTGGGTGAACATATCGGCTCGATATCGTCGGTTAGGGGGGGGGGCAAGATGTTCGAAATTCTAAAGACGTCAGGTCCAAAATATCGAGATAAAACAATACTTTATAGACTATATAAGAATCAAGTAACTATAATTAAAGTAGAGAATCACGAGAGTCATGCATCAGTTAAAAATGGAGTGAGACAAGGTTGTAGTTTATCCCCGTTAATATTCCACTTATATGTAGAAGAAGCAATGAAGAAAGTCAAAGAAAACTTCTCATGTGGCATAATTGTTGAAGGAAAAAAAAATCAGTATGCTACGATTTTCTGATCTTGTTAGCGGAACAGGTTCAGGATATTGAGAAGTTATTGAATTGCATGAAAAAATACTGAAGGAAAATTTTGGACTGAATATAAATCAAAGTAAGGCAAAAGTGATTAAATGTAGCAGAGATGATACCAATCACAGTAGACTAAATATAAAAATAGGATCGAATGCAGAAGAAGTAAGTGAATTCTGCTACTTGGAAAGCAAAATTACAAACGATGGACGAAGCAGGAATGATGTTTAAAGCAAAACAGCACTGGCAAAAAGAGCCTTCATGTAAATGAGAAATCTTTTAGTTTCAGATATTGATCTGGGAATTAGAAAGAACTTTTTAAAACTCGTATGTGTGGAGCGAAGCACTTTATGGCAGCGAAGCACGAGAAGATATTTAGTACTCTTTCTCCTATCAGACTATCGTAAATTACATACGTAGATGATTAAATGACGGGAAAAAAGAATTCACAGGCTGTTGTGTGTTCTGTACCTTATATTATCTGTGACGAATAATATGAACCCGCGGACCCACGTAGTTTATGGACGCTCCCCTGTGTTACAGGCAGCGACTGGCTCCCAGCCAGTGATGCCTACGCGCCTCATCTCCCAGAAACAATGACACTCGTGACATTTGTGGGATAGTTTTACCAAATTTCAATTTTTTAAACAGACGCAATGACTCCTAAACTTGAATTTGGTCTGAAGCGTAGCATATTTCTTTAAAATTTTGTACTGACACAATTTTTAAAACAAATGAAGTGCTTCATTCTTTGAAACATTTTTAATTTGTTTCTTTGGATTTGGCAACTAATTTTTTTTATTCGAAGCAACAAAATTTGTGCCCTACAATCCCAATTTCGAATTTTGCTTCCTAAATATGTCTTCCCGCAGTACATGCCAACCTTTGATTTAATTGTAGTACTAAAGCCTATGACACGTGCAGAGTTCATGGCTAGTGACAAATTTGTAATGTGCGTACTTTTAACCACATCACTAGGTGTGATTAAACAAAAAAGTATCTTTCTACGTAGTAATATCCCGTTTTCCCGCTCGCTTTTTCACTGTCTACAGGCTATGGGAGGTAAACAAAATACACATTGATTCAAACTCTCAGCAGCGTTTTAAAGTGTTTTTTTATTATTATTTTTTTTTATATATGCCCTGAGTTTGTAGTATTTGAAATTAATATTAATTTAACTGTGATGGAGCTAATTCTCCGATGATAGTCACCTAATTACCCTTTATATATAATTGGAGTGATAAATTCCTCCCCCATTTCCTTTTCCGATTTACAAATTTTAATTATAAATTCCTTAAGAGTTTTTGTTAAATTATTCATCACTTCACTTGTTCCAATCCCTGACACTCTTACCAACAAAGAAAAATTTCGCACTCCGTTATGCATGAAATCGAGCGCCAGCTTGTGGTCATGGTCGCCTTTCCCCTTCCATGCGCTACTCCTAATTCTTTGACCAATATCCCTCCAAGCCCCAACACCAACATATACCCTGTACATTCCCAGCACTCTCTTCACCCTCCAATGACTCCCAATCCAGTTCCTTTATCATATCAGTTACTGACTGGGTCCTGCGATAATTTCCACAAACAAATCTAGCTGCTCTTCTTTGCACACCTTCCAACTCCTGTATTTGATAACCAAAATGTGGATCCCAAACTACACCACCATATTCAACCAATGGTCTGACCAAAGTTTTGTAACCCACCTTCCTAACTTCTCTGGTACATGTTCTCATCACCCTCTCCAGTAGCCTTTGCCTACTACCTGCCCAATGTGCTCGGCCCAATTGAGTTTGTCTCGTATCAAACGTTATGCCAAGATATTTACACTTCAAGCTTCCAACTAGCAATTCTGACCCCACCCTATAATCATAATTAATGTTTAGTTTTTTATCTGTCTATCTAATAAGCTGACTCTTCTTGTCTTTATTCCATGCTGACCTAACCGTTCAGTTCACCCTGCATCGTTTCACAGTCTTCACCTGTTTTCATCCTATTGTATACCATTATATCATCTGCAAAATAGAAATTACATCCACAAAAGCCTTAAAAAAATTATTTTACTGTACCATTACTTCCAGGACAACCGCCTCTAAGCTAGCGTCGCAGTTACATTTTGTACAGATAAAATCAAATTGGATTATTTATTAGACATTTCTCTTCATTTTAGCAATATAAGCGCAAGTCAGTTATTCAGCGAAGCAGCGCTGTGGTGGCAGTACCGAGACTCGGCGCAGGTTGCCGATGTATAGAGGCGAGGGCAGCCTCCAGGCTCAACGCGTTTTACTAAAGAGGATGAGACATCGTAAAACTACGGAAAGCTGGTATAGAGTGAGAACACGTACTAGCCATGTAACACAGCGATACAGCGTACATATTCTTTCGTATGTGCAGAAGTTTCGATTTGCAAGCGTCCATTAATGACGTCAGGTATTTTTCCGGAATTAAAGACTCCTTCCCCCCCCCTCTGGTGAGACTTCGTGAGATCTGGTCGGACCCCCCCCCTCTAAAATGACGTGAGATTTTAAAGGAGACCCTCCCCCCCCCTCCCCTACTAACCGATCTCGCAACTTTGAGACATTTTTTAGGTCTCGTGCTTTCAAGGGCGGTTTAACCCCTTCCCCCCCCAGCTCGATTTTCGACAAAATACCTCCCCCTAAAGTTGACTTTCTCGTCATGGTTTTCGTCCACCCCCCCTCTCCCTTGGTGAGGTTTTGTCGGACCCCCCCCCCCTCCATTTTACCTCAGCTCCTTAATGTACGCCCTCTTAATTGAGAGACACTTGGGATCAGAATAGTTGCGCAGTGCGGCGTTACATGTGACGATTTCAGTATTTAATCTTAATTTACGTTGCCTTATGAGTTCATGTGATTTGTTTCAAATGTATCGTCTCCTGTAATATTACCAACATTTTACTTGGGAGTTTGCAATTAACGGTGCGTAGTGTACGACATGTTAAATATTAAGTACATAAACAGCAAAGACTAGCTCCTGCATGTCTAAATGTCTCTAGCCATTAGCGGTATCTCTCCATTGATATCTGAGAAATAGCCCAAAGAAACGAGGAGGAAGATATAACACTCGGTTGAGTGGTGAGCTCTCGAACTGACGCGTGTCGCATCTTCGTCGTCATGTTTCTCTGCTCGCACACCTCTTGCGCAGAGGCAGGAAAAGAAAGAAGCCGGGGAGGCAGCGACTCGGAGGAGTGTAATGGAGAGCGCGAGAGAGGGAGCTTCAGCTATGCAAATCCCGTTAAAACGTCATCTCGAGCGGCACGCGGATTTCGACGCTTTTATTACATTTATTACTCTCTGCCTGGGAGGGGACTTCCTGATCCTGTCGGAATATGTAATTCCTGTTTCCAGGACCAGGAATTAATGCTTTCTCTTCTAACTGCGAGAATTAGATTCCGTACCTGTCGGCGCTATTACATCAACTAGCTTCGGCAGGCTAATTCTTTATGACTGCTGTGCATTTTATGAAGTGAAGAGAACAGCAGTGAGCATTACGTAGAGACCAGTTCCCAGTATGTGATCGTTAAGATACAGGGCGAGTCACAGAAATGTTTCCCATCTCTAATGTAGTTGCCCGAACACGGGCGGGAGTAGAAGGGTGGGGATAGCGTCTTTAGACGCGCCATGACATGCAGTTTTCAGTGTGAGCAATGGCTTGGTCCGGACACCATCGACTGTTGGTAGTGGAAGACTACATTCAAAATGGCGGATCCGTGATCGAAACACAGCGTGTGTTTCGTGTACATTTTGCTCTTGGTCTTCGTGATCCCATTCCCACTGCACCAACAATCAGCAGCTGGGTATCTAATGTTAGAGAGACATCTTCGGCATTAAAATGAAAACCACCAGGCCGAATTAGGACGGCAACGTCAACGGAAAAAGTGGATAGAGCGAGGGTTTGAGTGCAGCAATCCCCCCAGCGTTCTATTCGTAAACACGCCGCTGCACTTGGTTTATCTGCTAGTAGTGTCAGAAGAATCGCCCATAGAGACCTTAAATTGCACCCATACAAGATGCAGATAGTGCAAGAGTTAAGTGAAAGAGACTTAGACACACGAATAAATTTGTGCCGCGACATTCTGCAGAATATTCCTCGTACTGCTGTTTTGATCTGTAGTGACGAGGCCCATTTTAACCTGGCTGTTACTGTAAATAAACAAAATTTCCTATACTGCGCTCAGAATAACCCCAGGAACCTTCACGAACACCACTACACAGCCTTCCAGAGACTGTTGCAGATTGTTGTGTCTGGGGTTCCTACTTTTCGTCTTCTGCTCGGTATTGTTACATCCTTGGAAATTTTGTAATACCGAAATTAGATGAATTATTGCACGACCATGACAATGACAACATTTGGTTCTAACAAGACGGTGCTACGGCCCATACCTCGCGTCGTTCGATAGATATTCTGAGACAAATGTTCCCGCTCATCGTATCTCTTCGCAAGGTGATATTCGGTGGCCCCCAGATCTCCTGCTTTAACCTCATGCGATTTTTTTCTCTGGGGTTACCTCAAGGAAAAGGTGTTCGGGCATCGTCCACGAACTATCGATGAACTGAAGGCTGACATCACTGAAGAAATCAATGCTATTCCTCTGAATACGATTCGCAGTCATGGACAACTTCCGGGATACACTCCCTCAGTGTTTGGACAATGCAGCTAGACATATACAAGATATCCAAGTAAATTTAAATTGCATTATTTTTTCTTTCAAATAATAAAAAACTTTCGTTGCCTCTCGCTTTATGTTTATTACATCCCTCTTTGAAACCGGAAAGATTTATACGACTCGCCTTGTATCTACTAACGTCTACATTCTTAGCTATGTTTTAAAGTTTTTTGTTTATTGATCATCTGTCTATACATGTACACAGACATACTGTCATTGACTGTAAGGTTTGTAATGACACATTATGTGTGTCTTGAAACTTCGTAACCACACGTAATTACACGCCTCACTGCCAAAGACCTTTGCTCACATCACAGTTGCCAAATATGTCTAAAATATATGGCATATTTTTGGATTACGGAAGAATGAATGAAATGGGTTTACAAAATTAATCATAAAGTGGAATTGACATCGTATAAGAACAAGATGTTTATTCAGTCTTCAGATTAGTCTTTATGGCAATTAATAGGCAATAAAAGTGAAGAGCATTTCATGAAGCTTGATTGACTTGACCAGTGAAATCAGCTTAGAGCACATTAGAATCTCAGGTGCGCTATTTATGGGCGAAATTGTTGCAGAAGTCTTTCAGGTCCGCGTGGTCTCGGTATAGCCGCTGTTATCGTCTTCAGCAGCAGTCTCTCTTGCCACACAGTGTCAAACGCTTTGGCCACATCCAACATTACCATTCCGTCTCATTAGACGCTACCTGAGCCACAGAGGGTTTAGAGTAAGAGTTGAGAAGCGTAGGTCAAGCACACGACGCGTCCTCGCAGGGGTACTACAAGGTTCTGTCCTGGGCCCTGTACTTTACTGAATTTTTACTTCAGACATCTAAAGAAAAAGCCCTGTATTTACATAACTATACACGGACGACACCGCGTATTTTACCTCTTCCTGGAGCCTGCTAGTTAGCCTATAATAATTCGTCTCCAAGCTGCACTAGAGGTGTTAGAAGAATGAGCCACACGGTGGAGACTGAAAATCAACGCGGGTAAGTCACAAGCCATCGTTTTCCACCAAGACACCTAAACGCGATCCTCTTCGGTCAAAGAATACCTGAGAAGACAGTAGTCAACTACGTGGGGGTAAGCCTAGTGGAAAAACTCACGTCAGGTGAAATCGAGAGGATATGCCGCGGCAACTCACGTCGAAAAATTGCAAGTATTGGAAAACCGAGCTCTCAAGCGAGCACTGCATCCACCCCTTCGGTTCCCCACAGATGACCTCCAAGTGTTGGCCAACACACGGAAGCTGCGAGAGACATTCAGGACAATAGCCAAAAAATTTATCAAAATAACAGAAACCTCAGCCTCTGCAATTATTCAAAACCTCGGTGAATACCAGACAAGCAACCTTCGGCGTCAAAGACCAAAATAACTCCTAGAAATATAATAATAACATAAAATACATTTAAATTCTGTAGGACAACAAGTAATGTAAAGGGTCACCAGTTATGTCCGTCTATCCAACAAGGAAATCTAGCGGCAGCTGTCGGCAATAAGGGCAACAGGTGTCCCTTGCCTTAAACGGCCAACGCGGAAGTGGTGGTGATGAGAAGTGAGTTGAACTGCAGTACCCCGGCACCCCGACACTCTGTACCCGTGTGGCAGTCTAATTGTCCAGCTAACGTTTCTCGTCATTTCATTCGCTCCGACCTTCCAACATTCATCACAAAACAGTACAATCTAGCACTGAAAACTTCTGATTGGCTTGAAACTTCCGTTTCCATAGCCACGCACGTGAAGGCTTGGAATGCGGAGCCGACAAGCAGTCGCGTGAGTTCCTAGCGCACTCCTCGCGTTGCAGACTTCTCTCTCACAGCCAGGTCACTTCTACTTTCAGCAGAGTGGGGTGCAGTGTGTTGTCGGTAGAGATTTACTCCAACTTCATTACTACTGTGCATATGTTCTCTGTCGGTAAGGCTTGTTGTTTGGCTTCTGATGTTCCTTCACTGGGTGGTATCCACCGCGGCCTTCCTCCTCAGAAGTCAGCACTTTGGTGTGCTGCAGTTAAGGCTGCTTCGAGGAAGGAGGCGCGTCTTCTTTCGAAGCCCGATGGTTGACCAGCTTCTAGCCTGTCGTCCCGTTGGTCTGCGACTTGGCGGGAGCAGCTGTGGTTGCAGAGTGGTCTGAGACCGCGGCTACCATGCCATGCCTCTTCCTCCTGCTGGTAGCTGCCTGATGCCTTGTAGTCTCCGGTGGTGTCGCCCTTGGTTGGTAGTTGGTGTGAAGCCTTCGGCGCTGCTGGGGCCGTGTGGTCGCTGGAGGTCAGACTCTGCTCCCTTCCCGGCTTATTGCGTCTTAAAACTTAAAATTGACGGGTAAGGAAGAGAGGAATCGGCAGCCTTGTTAAGAGAGAGTCGATGTGTTGTATAGCTATTGCCTGGTGGTCTGTGTGGGGGGGAGGACACAGTGAGTACCTGACCAATGCCTAATGCAAAGTAAACGCAAACTCGTTTTGCTCCCTATATTAGATGCAAGTATTTGAACGCCATATATGGCCGATATTGGAAACAAATCCCAGTTTCCTAGTTTATTGTACTCTTAAAAAAGGTCTGGTGACAAAAAAGTTGTAGAAAAACTTACTCCTCCACTACTTCACGCACTTTGCGAGAGAACAAAGCCCTAACACGTGTCTCAATTAGTACCGTTTGACCGCTTCATCATCCAGCATAGATAACGCCATTTTGTTCTACATCATTTGAAATGTTGGTGTCCGTAAAAATTGAGGCTGCAATTATTGGTCGGTGGGTCATTCTGCAGTGCAAAAACTGAGAGGAGTCGATACCACTCGCAGCTGGGCGAGACGAGGTGCATTATACAGCGACCAAGCAACACACTCTGCTTATCCTTACCAGACTCGAATCTTCTGATCGAAAAATCAAATTATGGTGAAGTGAAAATGACGTGATAACTGGAGCAGAGAAATAATTCATTTTGGATTTCGTCCACAAGACACCGTGTAACATAACGTTACAGACTACGACATTTGGTTTCTTGTCAATAAACACATAAATTGTAGAAATTTAAAATTTGAAAATATACGCGCTTGCGAGCTTGTCAAATAATGGTCACAAACCATTTTAAATTCAGATAAGCTATTTGAGAGTCATTTTACAGCTGTACGGTAGTACCACGGCACTTAATTCACCTTTTTATTTTTTTTTGCTGTTCATTTAATTGAAAATGCTTGGAATATTTATCATCTAAAGATAATCCAGTCGAATCAATCAATATTTCCGCAAATAGGATTTTAAGGATGTTTATATAAATACCTTGGTATAAGATTTGATAGCAGACTTAACTGGGCAGGACACATTGGACAGGTAAAAACGAAAGGGTTCAAAATCGTTCACCTGTTGGAAAGAGTGATGAGGGGATGCACTAGAGAAGTACGGGAATTGGGGTACACAACTTTGGTCAGACCGCTGCTGGAGTATGGTGGTGTAGTTTGGTATCCACATTTTGGGTATCAAATACAGGAGTTGGAGGGGGTACACAGGAGGGCTGCCAGATTTCTCTTTGGAAATTACTGCAAAACACAATCGGTAGCTAATATGATAAAGGAGCTGTAGTGGGATTCATTGGAGGATAGAAGGAGGGTGAAGAGAGTCATGGGAGTGTACAAAGCCTATGCTGGTGCTGAAGCCTGGAAAGAAATTTGTGGGAAAATAAAGAGAAGTGCATGGAAGGGTGAGGTTGACCATGACCACAAGCTGGCACTTGATTTCAGGCATAAGGGTGTGCGAAAATTTTCTTTCGCAGGAAAGGCTGTGAGGGACTGGAATAAATTGCCAAAAGAAGTGATGAATAATTTACCGTAAACACTGAATCAATTTAATGTAAAAATTAGTAGAGGGCAAAAGTAGGTGGGAAGATGAAAGGAGAAAGATGATTGCCACCGGAGCGGGCGCTCCATCGCAATTTTAACAGTTATGATTAGTGTTGCAAACTGAAAAAAAAAACAAAATGTTTTTTTTTCAGCTTTGTGAAAAAAAACATAAAAAAAACTTAGCACCCGTGTTTTTTTTCTAAATTTTGTTTTTTTTCTAATTTTTTGTTTTTTGTTTCAGAAAACAATATATTTGATAAATTATAGTTTTATTTAAGGAACTTCCATTTTACAAGTGTGTTTTAAGTCTTACTGAATCATATAATGTCTCACATAATGATTCATAAGTGTATCTATATAGGTAACATAATTTTATTCATCCTCTATGTCAGTACCATATTCACTATTATCAGCACTACCAACACTAGTTCGATCGGTGTCGGAATTTTCTGTCTCTTCTTCTGTCTCCTCTAGATCCATAACTTCAGAAATAGTTAAATTTTCTTTTACTGGTTGTTCTTGTATTGTACGCAAAAGATTTTGAGATTGTAATTTTAAATTGTGAGCAAAGTACACACTGTGCATAAAGACTGCGCCGATACTTCTGTATTACGGTCTTTTAAGTTTGAATTAAAATCTATTATCAAACGAAATAGGAGCTTTACTTCTTTTCAATCATTTGTTTACACCAACGGTTGCAAGTAGTGAGTAAACATATGTGTGAGCTCAGTTTTTAATTGATTTTAATTGATTTTAATTGAATTGCGTGGGGGCCTTAATTGATTTTAATTAATGTTAATTGATTTTAATTAATGTTAATTGATTTTAATTAATGTTAATTGATTTTAATTGATTTTAATTGATTTTAATTAATTTTAATTGATTTTAATTGAGACTAATTGATTTTAATTGATTTGCGGGGGAGCCCTAATTGATTTTAATTAATGCTAATTGACTCACGCCTTGGAGCGGAGGGGAGCCGTGGAACTAGGGGAGTTTAATTGAATGCGGGTTCGTAATTGAATGCGCACAGCTGCACCACACATCGCTCCCCCGCCGCGCACGTGCCGGTAACTAATTGAATGCGGGTTCGTAATTGAATGAGCACAGCTGCGCCACACCCTAATTATCGCTCCCCACGCAGCTGCAGGATGCGGGTTCGTAATTGAATGCGCACAGCTGCACCACACCCGAATTATCGCTCCCCTCAAGCGACTGTGTGACTCATGTCTCCCACTATGACAGCTGCAACCGGCTTTTCTTCCACAATACCTTGCAAAATGTGTTCTACAACAGCCGATTTTGTTGGTTGGCCTGGTCTTGCCTATCACTGATGTTCTTTATTTATTACTAGCTGAGGGTCCCGGCTTCGCTCAGAGAGTTGATGTGAGATAGTGTAGTAATTGTAATAAAATGATAAACATTAAAATGTGAGAGGTAATTTTTTTTTATTGAAATCATTTTCTAACTTTTCGAATACTTGTTTATGAACACCATTTATCATTTTGTTATCCGGGGTATATATGTACAAATTTTTATAATTTTCTACTCGATAGTATAGACCGCGAGAGAAGCAGGAGTCTTTGGGGTTGATGCCGCAATGTTTTAAAGTTTGTCTTTGCGCTGTGTTAATTGTAAAACTATAGAATAATTTGATTGGAAATTGCAGTCTTTTCAGTAAAGATCAGAGTTATTCTGAGGATTAATACTATGTGTTTCGATTCTGGAGTTTCCCCCGGTCATGTAATGTAGAACTTCCTGTGGAGGTGCTTCCAGTGGTGGTGATCGAATTTTTCCATTCATGCAACAGAATCCTGGTGTTTCTCCACTGAATTTTTTCGCGTTGCAAAATTGTTAGATGTTATCCATTTTTTCCGATTACGAAGTGGTTGTTTTTGTTATTTTGTTTTGTCGGGTCGTAGTGGAGTGCTTCATTTTTCAGGTTATACTGTTTACTTGTCCTCGTCCGCGCTTCTCGTAGGGTGATATTTTCATGGGTGGCTTGCGTCCGCAGTCTTCTATTATAAGCTTGTGTCGCAATTCTTGATTCTTTAATTCGTTCATTTCGTTGTGCTTCTCACGGTGCTCATTCACGTTCGCTGAGAACATAAACGTGCCTCGCGCTCTTCGACTGTTTCGTTGATTCGCTGTTCTTTTTGTTTCGTTCGTTGGCAACGTAAACGTGCCTCGCGCTCTTCGATTGTTTCGTTTTTTTTCGCTGTTCTAGAGGTCGAAACTTCCACCCCCCTTCTATCTTCAAAATCACGCCCTTGAGGTAAAAATCAGAAACCTTCTTCATGTATAAAGGTTGAAGGTTACCACGCCATTTAACCCCCTTGATCGTACCGGGACTCGTTTTTTAGTTTTAGCGGCACGCACATTGTACGCTTACTTTTATAATATATATTGATTTCGATATTATTTCGACCTGCCGAATTGTTTCCACTACGTACATCTTTCCACATTACCATAGAATTTTGTATACTCCCGGGCACAGTGGTCTTTGACAGAGCAGATTATTTCATATTTTATTTCTACTGGCTTTTTTTTTGTTTTCGTTGACAGTCAAATTGAGTCTTTTTGGGGTACAGATGACAAAAATTTCTTCGGTTGTTCTGCCATGAGCGACGTTTAGACAATAGGCTCTGTTGTCTTCATCAGGCGAAAAAGGTCGAGTTGACACTGCGACAGCAAGTCAAAATCGCCTGAATCCTTTAACGAACTACTTAGTTTCTCAGTCGTAACAGCCTTACCTAAGGACAGGACTGAACACGTGAAATGATTGCAGCAATAACGAGCATGATTCGTGAGATGCAATGTTGTGGATTCACATTCGGGAGGACGTGGGTTTGAATCCCTGTCCCGACCTTCGAGATTTCGGCTTTCCATGCTTTTTGTGAAATTACTGCATTCGGTGCTTAAGCCATCTTGTGGGAGGGTGTGGGCTCGAATCCCCGTCCGGGCATCCAGATTTGAGTTTTCCATGACAGCATTACCTAAGGACAGGACTGAACACGTGAAATGACTACGGCAATAACGAGCATGGTGGGGTGAGATGCAATGTTGTCGCTTCACATTCGGGAGGACGTGGGTTTGGAATCCCTGTCCGAACATCGAAATTTCGGCATTCCATGCTTTTTTTGCGAAATTACTGCATTTGGTGCTTAAGCAATTTGACGGGAAAGTGAAAAGTCCCAGGATTCTAATCCCGGTCTCAGCATGCGATTTTCAAAAGCCCTTAACCTGACATTCACATCTGACACAACTTGCGTTGTAATGTAGTTACACCAGAACACTTCCGTTGTTTGGCTTCCAGTTTAAACTGTAGGTTCTCTACACCCGGCTAAGTTCACGTAGGCTAGGATAGGTGCGGAATGCGCAGGCAATAAAAACCCTGGTCATAATGACCAGACTAGCCATTACTCCGTACTTCAGTTGAATATCGGGTTGGTTCCTTCAAAAGGCCATGTCTGAATTCCACCCCGTTCCCCTGCACCAGTCCTATCACGCATCGTGATCGGTAAAGATCTGACCTAGCATTTGGGAGGGTGCGCTTTCGAATCCCCGTCCAGGCATTCAGATTTGGGTTTTCCATGGTTTCCCCAAATAACGCGAGACGAATGCCGGGGATAATTTCATCATTTTTCCATGGCAGAATTCCTTCCCGTTCCTCGTCCACTGTCCTTTCCCCCGCCTCTAAAGGCGTAGAACCATAAAAAAGAATCGCATGTGCTTTTATCCAATTCAATATAACTTTATAGGCAGGTAGGTGATTTCACTGCAGGTCTATATATTCGTCCTCCTTTCAGAGGTACTTTTTTTCTTCCTGGTGGGTGGGTTTGTTAACGTTCGGGACTACCATGTGGGAGATGGAGGGTTCGATTCCCGGTCCGCATGTTAATTAGTATCTGTTGTAGTTTAGACATACAAATAGCCGTTTATCGCCAAGAGTCACTGTGGACACTCCGACAATGACAAAAATAAAAATAAAACGCGTTTAGTGGTGTTTGTTCCTGTAGCCAGGGATGGTAACGCGATGTATGTGGTGGGAGTTCTACAGGTTTATCTGCTCGAATACCTGTGTCAGTGATGTATACTCATAGACCCTCCTAAGTTACCACTTCCCATTCTTGTTGAGGGGTGACTGTAAAATTCTTGAAATACAGATATTTGCGCGGGTACAGCGAATGCGTGCCACAACTTCACAATAATTGTTTGTGCATTGAAATACGGAAAAAAAGTTTCTACTGTAATGGCAGTCTCTAGGTAAAGTGAAAATACGTGGCCATTTTTTATCAAAATTGCTAAGTTTTTCGCCTGGAACCATTTGAGGAGACCGAAACGCGTTTGTGAATAAAGTTGGTTGCACACGAGTCAAATGTCTCAATGGAGTTATTTGAGGAAACTATGGAAAAAACCGAAATTAGTTGTTTTTTTGCGTATTCCGCGAATTTCCAAAATAGTAGTAATTTGTCACACACACAAAGTGAATACCGAAACCATGCCACTAGTTCACAATAATTGTTTTCAGATTCCTCATGCGGCGTCATCATAAATTGCATTGCTCCATACATACATACAAATATTGACAAGTTGACTAAGCCACTGGTGGATCGCATAACTCACTTGCACAGCCAGTCTGCTATAGGTAGTTGTAAATTTCACAACTTATACTACGACACTGAAGTTCTATCTTCTACCTGAATGTAAATGATGTATTTGGAGATGATTTTTTTTTCCTCATATCAGGTTTTTTTTTCGATGATGTCATGGCTGTTCTTATATCTCTGTGTGACTGAATTACATCTGGTGCATAGGCCTGATATAGACTGAATGTGACTGTGATTCGGTATGATATGCTGGGTCCACATATCAACATCGGTTCTGCTGGTTTGAACGGTTTCATAATGTTTGCTTGCACCTACAGAAATTCGGCCTACGAGATAAATATATATAAAATTCTTTAACTCTACGAATCCCTACAGGTTAAAAGAGTATGGTAGGTTTAAAATGCGCTTTAAATAGTTGCATAAAACGGAGTAGAGAAGTATCTCGTTGACCTTTCTACACTGAGGCTATACTGATTTCATTATGAATTCCCCATTCCTCAGTTTAGATACCCAAAATTACAAGAATTATAACCCTGGATACTACATGGATGTGAAAAGTGTGAATAATACACTCATAGAAAATTATTCACTTTGTTTTATTTTATCCACCTTCCATTAATAAATTCCTTTTTTCGAGTTATTTGTTAATGAGTTCGTGTGGTGGTATGATACTTCATTACTTGCACACTAGCCTTAATACCGAAACGTAATAGACCTTGACACTCGAAAAGACATAAATTTGTTGAATATAAGTACGTATGCGACACTTTTCTATGATTTTCATTAAAAAAAGTATACACAATGTATAAAATCATGAAACATAGCCATATATAACAAAAAATCGGTAAAAAAAATGTTAATTTCCTCATTGAATGAAGTCACTGGTCAACATAACAATTACACCTGCATGTATCACAATACTATTCATATATAACTTTGGTGGATTAAGATCGTGAAAACAGGTAAAACTTCACCCCAATTATGTAATTTCACTATACGAAAATGTCATCGGTTTACATGGTTAGAAGTTGTGCATCATACCATACAATGT
>JARYHS010012343.1:20000-25995 GCA_031002005.1 Vandiemenella viatica
GTGTATACTTTTTTAATGAAAACATAGAAAAGTGTCGCATACGTACTTATATTCAACAAATTTATGTCTTTTCGAGTGTCAAGGTCTATTACGTTTCGGTATTAAGGCTAGTGTGCAAGTAATGAAGTATCATACCACCACACGAACTCATTAACAAATAACTCGAAAAAAGGAATTTTATTATGGAAGGTGGATAAAATAAAACAAAGTGAATAATTTTTCTATGAGTGTATTATTCACACTTTTCACATCCATGTAGTATCCAGGGTTATAATTCTTGTAATTTTGGGTATCTAAACTGAGGAATGGGGAATTCATAATGAAATCAGTATAGCCTCAGTGTAGAAAGGTCAACGAGATACTTCTCTACTCCGTTTTATGCAACTATTTAAAGCGCATTTTAAACCTACCATACTCTTTTAACCTGTAGGGATTCGTAGAGTTAAAGAATTTTATATTTTATCTCGTAGGCCGAATTTCTGTAGGTGCAAGCAAACATTATGAAAACCGTTCAAACCAGCAGAACGATGTTGATATGTGGACCCAGCATATCATACCGAATCACAGTCACATTCAGTCTATATCAGGCCTATGCACCAGATGTAATTCAGTCACACAGAGATATAAGAACAGCCATGACATCATCGAAAAAAAAACCTGATATGAGGAAAAAAATCATCTCCAATACATCATTTACATTCAGGTAAAGATAGAACTTCAGTGTCGTAGTATAAGTTGTGAAATTTACAACTACCTATAGCAGACTGGCTGTGCAAGTGAGTTATGCGATCCACCAGTGGCTTAGTCAACTTGTCAATATTTGTATGTATGTATGAGCAATGCAATTTATGATGACGCCGCATGAGGAATCTGAAAACAATTATTGTGAACTAGTGGCATGGTTTCGGTATTCACTTTGTGTGTGTGACAAATTACTACTATTTTGGAAATTCGCGGAATACGCAAAAAAACAACTAATTTCGGTTTTTTCCATAGTTTCCTCAAATAACTCCATTGAGACATTTGACTCGTGTGCAACCAACTTTATTCACAAACGCGTTTCGGTCTCCTCAAATGGTTCCAGGCGAAAAACTTAGCAATTTTGATAAAAAATGGCCACGTTTTTTCACTTTACCTAGAGACTGCCATTACAGTAGAAACTTTTTTTCCGTATTTCAATGCACAAACAATTATTGTGAAGTTGTGGCACGCATTCGCTGTACCCGCGCAAATATCTGTATTTCAAGAATTTTACAGTCACCCCTCAACAAGAATGGGAAGTGGTAACTTAGGAGGGTCTATGAGTATACATCACTGACACAGGTATTCGAGCAGATAAACCTGTAGAACTCCCACCACATACATCGCGTTACCATCCCTGGCTACAGGAACAAACACCACTAAACGCGTTTTATTTTTATTTTTGTCATTGTCGGAGTGTCCACAGTGACTCTTGGCGATAAACGGCTATTTGTATGTCTAAACTACAACAGATACTAATTAACATGCGGACCGGGAATCGAACCCTCCATCTCCCACATGGTAGTCCCGAACGTTAACAAACCCACCCACCAGGAAGAAAAAAAGTACCTCTGAAAGGAGGACGAATATATAGACCTGCAGTGAAATCACCTACCTGCCTATAAAGTTATATTGAATTGGATAAAAGCACATGCGATTCTTTTTTATGGTTCTACGCCTTTAGAGGCGGGGGAAAGGACAGTGGACGAGGAACGGGAAGGAATTCTGCCATGGCCTTTTGAAGGAACCAACCCGATATTCAACTGAAGTACGGAGTAATGGCTAGTCTGGTCATTATGACCAGGGTTTTTATTGCCTGCGCATTCCGCACCTATCCTAGCCTACGTGAACTTAGCCGGGTGTAGAGAACCTACAGTTTAAACTGGAAGCCAAACAACGGAAGTGTTCTGGTGTAACTACATTACAACGCAAGTTGTGTCAGATGTGAATGTCAGGTTAAGGGCTTTTGAAAATCGCAGCTGAGACCGGGATTAGAATCCTGGACTTTTCACTTTCCCGTCAAATTGCTTAAGCACCAAATGCAGTAATTTCGCAAAAAAAGTATGGAATGCCGAAATTTCGATGTTCGGACAGGGATTCCAACCCACGTCCTCCCGAATGTGAAGCGACAACATTGCATCTCACCCCACCATGCTCGTTATTGCCGTAGTCATTTCACGTGTTCAGTCCTGTCCTTAGGTAATGCTGTCATGGAAAACTCAAATCTGGATGCCCGGACGGGGATTCGAGCCCACACCCTCCCACAGATGGCTTAAGCACCGAATGCAGTAATTTCACAAAAAGCATGGAAAGCCGAAATCTCGAAGGTCGGGACAGGGATTCAAACCCACGTCCTCCCGAATGTGAATCCACAACATTGCATCTCACGAATCATGCTCGTTATTGCTGCAATCATTTCACGTGTTCAGTCCTGTCCTTAGGTAAGGCTGTTACGACTGAGAAACTAAGTAGTTCGTTAAAGGATTCAGGCGATTTTGACTTGCTGTCGCAGTGTCAACTTCGACCTTTTCGCCTGACGAAGACAACAGAGCCTGTTGTCTAAACGTCGCTCATGGCAGAACAACCGAAGAATTTTTGTCATCTGTACGCCAAAAAGACTCAATTTGACTGTCAACGAAAACAAAAAAAAGCCAGTAGAAATAAAATATGAAATAATCTGCTCTGTCAAAGACCACTGTGCCCGGGAGTATACAAAATTCTATGGTAATGTGGAAAGATGTACGTAGTGGAAACAATTCGGCAGGTCGAAATAATATCGAAATCAATATATATTATAAAAGTAAGCGTACAATGTGCGTGCCGCTAAAACTAAAAAACGAGTCCCGGTACGATCAAGGGGGTTAAATGGCGTGGTAACCTTCAACCTTTATACATGAAGAAGGTTTCTGATTTTCACCTCAAGGGCGTGATTTTGAAGATAGAAGGGGGTGGAAGTTTCGCCCTCTAGAACAGCGAAAAAAAAACGAAACAGTCGAAGAGCGCGAGGCACGTTTATGTTCTCAGCGAACGTGAATGAGCACCGTGAGAAGCACAACGAAATGAACGAATTAAAGAATCAAGAATTGCGACACAATCTTATAATAGAAGACTGCGGACGCAAGCCACCCATGAAAATATCACCCTACGAGAAGCGCGGACGAGGACAAGTAAACAGTATAACCTGAAAAATGAAGCACTCCACTACGACCCGACAAAACAAAATAACAAAAACAACCACTTCGTAATCGGAAAAAATGGATAACATCTAACAATTTTGCAACGCGAAAAAAATTCAGTGGAGAAACACCAGGATTCTGTTGCATGAATGGAAAAATTCGATCACCACCACTGGAAGCACCTCCACAGGAAGTTCTACATTACATGACCGGGGGAAACTCCAGAATCGAAACACATAGTATTAATCCTCAGAATAACTCTGATCTTTACTGAAAAGACTGCAATTTCCAATCAAATTATCCTATAGTTTTACAATTAACACAGCGCAAAGACAAACTTTAAAACATTGCGGCATCAACCCCAAAGACTCCTGCTTCTCTCGCGGTCTATACTATCGAGTAGAAAATTATAAAAATTTGTACATATATACCCCGGATAACAAAATGATAAATGGTGTTCATAAACAAGTATTCGAAAAGTTAGAAAATGATTTCAATAAAAAAAAAATACCTCTTACATTTTAATGTTTATCATTTTATTACAATTACTACACTATCTCACATCAACTCTCTGAGCGAAGCCGGTACCTCAGCTAGTAATAAATAAAGAACATCAGTGATAGGCAAGACCAGGCCAACCAACAAAATCGGCTGTTGTAGAACACATTTTGCAAGGTATTGTGGAAGAAAAGAAAGGTATTGGAAAAACCAGAAGGTTATTTTCCGTTGATAGTTCAGGAAGTGGTATCTCGTAATTTAGACTATAACACAATGATAACTTGTGTTTTTTTATTTTTAATGTCTCTTAACAGCGATGTCTTTATAGACGGGAAATGATGGGGGGGCAAGAAATGGGGAGGAATTCAGCCACGGCCTTTTGAAGGAAGCATCCAGGCGTTTTCATGGAGTGACTTGGAAAACCCAAATCTGGATACCCGGGCGGGCCAGAACGCTAACCGTTACACCACCAACCTCGGTGGTGACATTTATATCAGTTCAAATCTAATATCTTATTTAGTAGCAAGACAGAAGCAATTATGAATAAGCATGAAAACGCCAATGTCTCAGATGGTGGGTGTAAAAATGGAGGTAGTTAGAGATATCGTTAATTTGTTGTGATCTAAAAATACTGAAGCGCATAAATGGGCGGTCAATATACCGGGTGTTCCGGTTGCAGCTGTCATAGTGGGAGACATGAGTCACACAGTCGCTTGAGGGGAGCGATAATTCGGGTGTGGTGCAGCTGTGTGCATTCAATTACGAACCCGCATCCTGCATCTGTGAGGGGAGCGATAATTAGGGTGTGGCGCAGCTGTGCTCATTCAATTACGAACCCGCATTCAATTAGTTTACGGCACGTGCGCGGCGGGGGGGGAGCGATAATTCGGGTGTGGTGCAGCTGTGCGCATTCATTACGAACCCGCATTCAATTAAACTCCCCTAGTTCCTCGGCTCCCCTCCGCTCCAAGGCGTGAGTCAATTAACATTAATTAAATCAATTAAGGCTCCCCGCAAATCAAATAACATTAAATTAGTCTCAATTAAAATCAATTAAAATTAATTAAAATCAATTAGCCTCAATTAAAATCAATTAAAATTAATTAAAATTAATTGAAATTAATTAGCCTCAATTAAAATCAATTAAAAATTAATTAAAATTAATTAAAATCAATTAAAATCAATTAGGACCCCACGCAATTCAATTAAAATCAATTAAAATCAATTAAGGACCCCACGCAATTCAATTAAAAAAACAAGATGGCGCCGCACAGACTTATTACCACTACTGGCATCTATTATTTTCAACCATAGAGGCATAGATGAGGTAGACCCCTTCGAATTGACCCACAAGTGTGACTTTTTTACGCGGCTGGAAGCACGAGAATATTTATATACAACGCCGTGAAAAAACTTCGATCTTACAACATTAATTGCATTTTTAAATTACTTTAAACGATAACAAACATGGTGATGCTGAACGCGAAATTTTTATTTTTTATCGCTTTGTTTTTTCGTAAATATTCTAATTTATTATTTTATGAGTATTTGTCTTTAGTTCTGTTTATTGGTCGATAAGAAACATCTGCCAATGAAATTTCGTCACTAACGTTGCAAAAGCGATAGAATTACAAGGTTGTGACATTTAAATAAAACTACGGATGTGAGAAAATTGTGTAGAGTCGGTTTTTGGCTATCGAACCATAGAAATGTTTTTGACATGTGTTTCAGTGTCAGTGCTGTAATTCATGGGTGTGGCTTTCACAACCCTCCCACCCACGCGATCTACCCACCTCGGACTATTACCTGTTTGCAGAGTTTGAGCATTTTCTGTCTGGCAACCATTTCAAGTAAGAAGATTTCCTAAGTACTGCCGACTCCTTTTTGATACCATTTAGAAATTCTTTTATCCGGATGTATTGGAAAGTTGTTGAAAACTGTGAATGGAACTCAGATGGGCTATGTTTAAAAATGGACTACAACTCATCTTTTTAACAAGTGCTTCAGTATCAGACAAAGAACTTATCGGAAAACCCTTGTAAGTCTTATGTAGGCTGAAATCCAGCTTGCCTTTCTGGACTCTTAAAAAAGAATCGTATGCAAAATAATTGAGGATGATGGATTAATTAGTCCACTCTATTGGCTCAGTTGTTGCGGCACCGTGATGGTGCTGTATCGAGTGATGCACAATTCCTAATCACCAAATTGTGCTACAAAAATCTTGGGTTAAATCCCAAACCTCTCCGCAGTGCATATGCAGTAAGAGCATTCTACTCTATTGATGGTGATTCGTCCGTCTT
>JARYHS010012344.1:0-18411 GCA_031002005.1 Vandiemenella viatica
GCAGTGTATGAGAGTTGGTGGTTGTGGTGCATAATTCCTAGTGCACCACAGTCCTGTCGTCAATACCGAACCCCTCCGCAGTGCGTATGGAGTAAGAGCTTACGGCAGAGTTGATGGAGATTCGTCCGTCGGATACGGATGTAAAACTAGGCGCACCCTTAACTGTCTTTTGGAAGTGCTAGCCTGAGTGGGACGGCACAGGTTTTCATCCTATCATTTCTCATCCACGACACAAACAACAATCCACATACACAGTGAGGAGGCGTCCATTAATTACGTGAGGTGAAACAAGAGGGGGGGGGGGGGGGTCCGGCGAAACCTCTCCAAAACTCACCAGGGTGGAGGGGGGGTCAACGGAAATCTCACGTAACGTTTTGAAATTCTTGAAGGACAATAAAGCTAAAAAAAGGTCCTCAAACGACACGGATATCGACTTTACGGAGGTATTATGTATAGAAACGACGCGGAAACCTACCTTAGGAGGTGGGGGGGGGGGGGGGGGTATACCCACCCTCGGAAGCAGGACAGCTAGGAAAAGATCTAAAAAAACTACGAGGTCGATTAGCAAAAGGGGGGGGGGGCGAATCGCGTCAAAATCTCACGTCTTGTTATTGGGGGGGGGGGGGGGGGACCGACTAGATCTCACCAAATATCATCACAAAGGTGAGGGGAGTCCTGGCATTCCTGGAAAAACACCTCGCATAATTAGTAGACACCCCCTAACACTTTAGAGCACTGTCATCCTAGGACAGCCAACGGGAAATCATTATTTATTTATTTATTCTAATGGTTTTAGGACTCGTCGACGTCGATGTCATTAGAGGCAGGAAAGGAGTGGGTGTAAAGAATAAACAGGAATTTGGCCATGGCGTTTTGAAGGAACCATTCGGGCATTCGCCTGGAGTGTTTCTGGGAAACCGAGATGTGGATTTCCTGACGGGGATTAAACCTGCGTCCTTTGGAATGCTAGGACAGCCGAGAAACCAGCCCAGTTCATCTCTCTGGAACATTGCTATGGATGGGATACAGGTATAACACACACAATATGACAAGTATATATCTCAAAAGACTATCTTGAACCAGGTTGAAGGTCTTATTAAAATAAAACTAAACTATGTTTAGAATCGCTGTAAGATGTATCGATTTCATAGTAAATGTGGATTAACAATAAAATCTTGGAAATCACGTTTAAGCAAATAAACTAAAACACTTTCATATAGGATTTTATTTTTTCCAAGTTTCAGTATGTTTCATTCGTGAGCCGCACTGATTCAAGAAAAAAAAACAGTCACCGCTTCCTTAAATTAAAGCATATTTTTAAATCGTGAATATTAAAAGAAGCTCGAATATCTGATATAACAACGTTCCGTTACAGCCCCATGCTCGGCAAACACTTATTTCTTATAGGACGGCCCACTGGTGATTTACCAGAAGCTAAATCACTCCTGTGTGAAGATCTGAGACCAACACTTGATTTCAGGCGTAAGGCAGTGGGAAAATTTCGTTTTTTTTTTTTTTTAGTAAGGGAATTACAAATTGGAACAGAATACCAATGGAAATGCTAAGCAATGAAAGATTTTTAAAGTTAATAGTTGCAAAAGGTGAAAACGAGTGAACTAGGAAAATGTTCTCAAATAATCAAAGAGATAAAAAATAGTATTATATGAAAGTTAGTGTTGCCCAAAATCTGTCTTGGTCTTGCAGTCTTGGTCTTGGTCTTGCATTTTTGCAAGACCAAGACCGCCTAATTTTAGCAAGACTAAGACCAATACTGACTGTGCAAGATTTAAGCAAGAACAAGACCAAGCCTGCGAGACTCTTGCGTCTTGCAGTTAGGACTTTTTTTTAAATACTTTCTATACAAAATAAGTTTTTGGGTGCTTAGAATGGACACGAATACATTATGCTGATCTGTTCTGTGTGGTTTTAAAACACAAAGTGCTTAAATATGTCGTCACCCATTTAATAAATATTGTAGACACTTTTAATACACTTCAAACGTGAAAATGTTTTCTATAATAGTAATCGAATAATATAAAAAGCGTGCAATAAGATTTATGTACTGTTTAGGAGCCCGAATATAATAATATATGAGAGAACTGTTTAAATAAATAAATTGATATATTGACTGTTGCATCACAATATATTTTTGCAAATATTCATTTAAATGTAAAGAATATATAGTATTTGCACAATTTTAACTCGAGGAGTAAACTCCAGAGTCAGTGGACCGGATAGGCTTAATTTAAATTGTATACTTATCCTATATAATACAAGAAATTGACACATAGAAAACAAACGAAACTTAAAGAAAGTACTAGTACATAGAATTTTGAAGAAGAAAATATGCAGAAAATATGTAGGAAGACGTAAAGTACTGATATAAAATAAATGACTATCAGTGCGTTTTCCTTGAAGAAGGAATTGACGGTCTGAATAAGTAAATAAAAAATAATACATTAAATATAGTAAGTATGACACTTAATTGAAGTATCGAAATAATAAAAACGTAAAATAAACTATATAGAATATTCGTAATCAAATTATATGTAGTATGTTACCGAGAAGATGTTTATTTTCTTAATATTTCAAAAGTTACAGTTTCAAAAGTTAACTTACAAACTAATTTAAAATCTAGCTTTTAATAATAATTAATAAGGTTATCTACCTTATTAATAGGGAACATGCAATATTTTTATTTTTGCTTTTATTTTAAGTAACTTCATGCAGAATACACCACAAATAAATTAAAAAAATTAAAACGGTAATATGTCTCGCAAAACGGCGGTCTGAAACTGACAGTTTAAATTTGCGCGGCAAAACTGACTTCCAGAGCCGATGACGTCACTCCTGTCAAGTCCTTTCTGACCTGTCAGTTGCTGTGGAAGTAAACTTGTCGTTTTGTGGTGGAAAAAACCATGTTAAGCATATCAGCGGTCATTGTCTTTGATAATATTTCAATGAGAGTTTGTGAATAGTTCAACTTTCCAATCCAGCTTGAACACACTTTATGGATGTTTACAGTTTGTAAATCTTCTCCAAAATAATGAAGAAGACTCGCTTCACAATCCTTTTCTTTTACTGCATTTATATATTCACTCAGAATATCCACCTAAAAATATGAGGTTATTATTGTAGCATATAACATATATTTATTAATTTCATTGATACTATTTATTTAACAGCAATTATGCACGCTTTAGAGATTCTTATAAACCTGTATAGAGCAAGATTCACCACAAGTTGGATTCCGCCACGGCTTCTGAGAACCTTGGTGGCTCTGGGGTATAGAGCATTGCCCTTTTTAGGCAAAGGCTGCAGGTTCGAATCCAGCTTGTGGTGAGTTCCATCTTTTCTTTCTATAAAGATTTATAGTTTCATCAAATAAACAGGTATACTGAACTGCTTACTTGAGAGAAACTGTTAGTGACAGGAATGTGACCTATTTCTTTGGCTTTTATAAAAGATTTTCCAGAAGCACATTTAGATAAATTTGATTTCTTCCAGTAACATGTTATAGATGTAAGCGCAGGCTCCTCAGATCTTCTGTGTAACCATAGCAAGAGTGCAGCAGCATGCTTACACCCACCTGGAATAAGATTTTAGTGATAATAATGTGCTAAATTAGGGGTGTGGTGAGAGCACAGAACAACTGAATTTCAGACAATCAACATTTCCGGTGCTTTGCTCACATTTTGAACCTTGGTGTACAAGATTTATTAAAGAACATAGCATTACACAGTGAAACTGACAGTAACACACAAGAAGAGCAGTATGAATACTATGAAGAAGAAACTGAGGAAGATGAAGAATATACGCCAAATACTGCTGACTCACGTACAGCTATAACAAAATTACGCAGTATTTGCAGTAAAATAAAAAGAAGTGAAATATTGAAGAGGAAGTTTCAGTCTGCTTGTGAAGCAGCTGGCGTGCCATCAAATCTGAATCCCATATTAGACTGTCCAACGAGATGGAATTCCACACATGATATGATTGGATTTGGTTTAACAGTGAGAACTGGCATAAACATATTGTGCACTTCTGTCACCGAATTGAATGATTTTCAAATCACAGATAGTGAATGGCAAATACTAGAAAAAATGCATAAGTTTCTAATAAACTTTAAACTTCTATCAACGAAACTTGGCGGAGAAAAATATGTTACATTACCGCTAGTCATTGTATCATTCAATCTCTTGCTCGATAAAATTGAATCGATGGTAAAACAACTAGATGAGAAACCAAATCGATCCGAAGTGGATGAAAGGCTCATTATGGGTTTCCAAGCAGCTAGAGACAAAATGCTTAAACATTATAAGAAAAGCAACTGGATTTATTGTACCACTTTGATTTTAGACCCAAGGCATAAGGCTCAGACTTTTTACATGACATTTTGGGGCAAGCAAATTAAAACAGAAAGAATGCACAAATTTAATGAACTTTATGAAGAATATAAAAGTCTACACTTAGTGAATAAATCTCTAGAATCACCAAGAAATGAAAAGAAAGTATGTGAATATGATGAAGATGAAGACGTAATAGACTTTGATAAACTGTATGCGGGGTGTAAGGGTTTGGGAGAGACAATACTAGTCTTTTCCAACCAAATGTCAACCTCTCCTTCACGTGGTGCACCCTGTTTGCACGGACGAGGCTCTGCCGACTGAAAGATTCCCGGTATAAGGAGTCACCCACTGCTTGCCAACGGCCTCCGAAAGGAGGGCAGAAGAGCGGGGAGTGGTTCAGGGCACCCTCTTGCCCTTGGGGTTGGAAACGGCCCCTAAAGGCGGATGAATCAGAAATGATCAACGGCATGGGGATGCAGAAGGCAACGGGAAACCACTGCATTAAAGACCCAAAGGGTATCCTGAGGACATGTAATCCTCTCAAATTACATATATCATGATGTCTTCTTCCTGGGTAAAATATTCCGGAGGTAAAATAGTCCCCCAATCGGATCTCCGGGTGGGGACTGCTCAGGGAGGAGTCATCAGAATGGATAGAAACATTCTACGAGTCGGAGCGTGGAATGTTAGAAGTCTGAATAGGGCAGGTAGGTTAGAAAACTTAAAAAGGGAGATGGAACAACTTAAGTTAGATGTTGTTGGGATTAGTGAGATTAAATGGAAGGACGCACAGGATTTCTGGTCTGGGGAACAAAGGATAATTAGCACACAAGCTGTCAATGGAGTCACTGGTGTAGGATTTGTAATAAACAAGAAAGTAGGGAAACGGGTGAGTTATTATGAACAGTTTAGTGACAGGATTATTTTGATGAGGTTAGAAACTAAGCCCGTCCCAACCACATTAGTACAAGAGTATATGCCAACGTCACAGGAAGATGACGGAGAAATAGAAAAAATATACGCTGAAATTGAAGAATTAATCCAATATGTGAAGGGGGAGGAAAATCTAATAATCATGGGTGATTGGAATGCAATAGTGGGAGAAGGAAACGAGGGGAATACTGTAGGAAGTTTTGGTCTAGGAGAAAGAAATGAGCGAGGAAGCAGGTTACTAGAATTTTGTGAAAGATATAAGCTAGTATTGGCAAACACACTGTTTAAGAACCATGCAAGAAGAATATATACCTGGAAACCTCCTGGGGATACAGGCAGATATCAGCTAGATTATATCATGGTCAAACAGAGATTCAGGAATCAAGTTCTAGACTGTAAAGCGTACCCAGGAGCAGACATAGAATCGGACCATAATTTGATAGTAATAAAGTGCAGGCTGAAATTCAAGCGAATAAGGAAGCAGCATAAGCAGAACAGACTGGCGGTGAATAAGCTGAAACAATCTAGCACAAAAGAAAAATTTGCAGAAATGGCAGACTTAGGTCTAAGAAGTAACTGTGAAAGGAGATCAACCGAGGACGAATGGAATGCATTAAAGACCGAAATAATGAAAGCTGGCAAAGAAACATTAGGCTTTAGGGAACAAGCTGCCCTAAAACCTTGGATCACAGAAGAAATTTTGGAGCTGATGGATCAGAGGAGAAGGTACAAACATGCTCAGAATGAAGCAGGAAGAGAGCAGTACAGGCAATTTAGAAATCAAATAAATAGGAAATGCAAAATAGTAAAAGAGAAATGGCTACAAGAAAAGTGTGAAGAAGTAGAAAAGGAAATGGTCGTAGGAAAAGTAGATGTTGCATATAGAAAGATCAAACAGAATTTTGGAGAAATGAAGAAAAAAGGTATGAACATTAAAGCTGCCGATGGGAAACCTCTTTTAAGCTCAGAAGATAGAGCTAACCGATGGAAGGAATACATTGAGAAACTGTATGATGGGGACGACTTGAACAATAGTGTATTGGAAAAGGAAGGCGATGTCGACATTGATGACTTAGGAGATCCTGTTTTGAGAACAGAATTTAATAAAGCTCTGAATGACTTGAAAGCAAATAAGGCAGTTGGAATTGATGAGATCCCTGCAGAACTTCTTAAATCTCTAGGAGAGGAAGGAATTCAAGGTGATATCAAAAAGTTATGAAACTGGAGAAATTCCAACCGATTTTAATAAAAATATCATCTTCACACTTCCAAAGAAAGCACAAGCTGACAAATGTGAGAATTATCGCATCATTAGTCTAACATCACATCCTTCAAAATTACTGACCAGAATAATATACAGAAGGATGGAAAGGGTAGTAGAAGAGATAGTAGGTGAAGATCAGTTTGGGTTTAGGAAAAATCGCGGTACAAGGGAAGCAATTCTGTCTTTAAGATTAATACTTGAAGGGCGGATCAAGAAAAACAAAGATACTTTTATGGCATTTGTTGATTTAGAAAAAGCTTTTGATAATGTTAGGTGGGACAAGATGTTCAAAATTTTAAATAAGTCAGGTCTAAAGTATCGAGATAGAAGAATACTCTATAAACTATATAAGAATCAAGTGGCGGTAATAAAAGTAGAGAATCATGAGAGACGTGCATCAGTTGAGAAGGGTGTGAGATAAGGTTGTAGTCCATCCCCGTTAATATTCAACTTGTATGTAGAAGAAGCAATGAAGAAGGTCAAAGAAAAATTTCCATGCGGCATAAGTTTTCAGGGAGAAAAAATCAGTATGCTACGATTTGCTGATGACATTGTCTTGTTAGCAGAGAGGGCTGAGGATATTGAGAAGTTATTGAATGGCATGAACAAAATACTGAAGGAAGATTTTGGACTGAATATAAATCAAAGTAAGACAAAAGTGATGAAATGTAGCAGAAATAATACCAATAGCAGCAGATTAAATATAAAAATAGGATCGGATGCTATAGGAGAAGTGAGTGAGTTCTGTTACTTGGGAAGCAAAATTGCAACTGATGGCCGAAGCAGGAATGATGTTAAAAGCAGAATAGCACTAGCAAAAAGAACCTTCATGGAAAAGAGAAACCTTTTAGTTTCAAATATTGATTTAGGAATTAGAAAGAACTTTTTAAAATTTTATGTGTGGTGCACAGCACTTTACGGTAGCGAATCATGGACTTTAGGAATACCGGAAAGAAAGAAACTTGAAGCATTTGAAATGTGGTGCTACAGAAGAATGCTAAAAATTAGGTGGACAGACAAAGTAAGAAATGAACGAGTTTTGGAAATGATGGGTGAGAAAAGAAGTTTATGGAAGAAGCTTACAGGAAGAAGAGACAGGCTTTTAGGTCATATTTTGAGACATGCTGGATTGGTTAATTTGTTAGTGGAGGGAACAGCCGAAGGTAAGAACTGTAGAGGAAGACAGAGATTAGAATATATGAAGCAGATAATATAGGACGTGGGTTGTAAGGGGTATGTAGAAACGAAAAGGTTAGCACAGGATAGGAAGGGATGGAGGATTGCATCAAGCCAGTCTAAAGACTGACGACAGTAACAAAAAAAAAAAAAAAAAAAATTGTTACATCAGTGCGTTTTGTGGCAAGTAATGTACTTGTTTCAAATGAACGTTTTTACAGTAGGAAACGCATTAACACCATTTTTTATTATTTCAATCTTTCGTAGATGTAATTGCTGCAGCGCCATTGAAAATAGCTTCATGAAGCGAAGACAGAGAAATAAAAACTGCTGCGTGAGGTATTTATGTCGCGTAAAATGCTAAATTGCTGCGATCATTGGGCAATAAGCAATAAAATTTTTTGCATTACTAACAGGAACTAGTCGGAAACGCATCAAAAAAAATTTTCGTAGAAAAATAAAAGAATCTTGATGCATAGCATCATATCAACTGCACATAACTTTAAGAGGAAGACTGATATATGCGTGAAAAGATCGTTTATCTCACTGTGTACAATTTAATACAATATTTACTGCCAGTTTCAATTTTTGTTACATTGCATCTGTTGGAAAATGAATGTATGTTCCAAAGCTGGTTAAACGAACCAGTGTTTATTTAATGATTTGTTTTCAACTTACACTGTTATGTTCCTGTGTCCATTTAAATAAAATCCTATCAAATAACGGCATAAATATATGAAAAGAAATTCCCTTGGAATGGTTAAAATATCGCGTAATGGACTCTAGATGACTAGAAGAAAAAAATATTTGTGCAACTTCATAATGCCGTTATCAAAAAGGTAGACATAGCTTTAAAAGTAAAAATGAAGATGTAGACTTAATATGATAAGCAGTGTTTGTGATTTATTAACCTCCGTGCAACAAATGTAATTCAACTGAGAAAACAAATACTCGGGGATGATCAGGACACTAAATATCACTCATTTCCAGTGAAATACAACAACTAGAAAGATGGGTCGCAATGTTTCTCTTGTAAGGAGATGGTATGATAGCTTTCTCCAGGTATGCGTTCTCCACAGACTATAACCGTACTGACACAGCATACTTCTCTCCATGCTACCTGTAATCTTAGACAGTACGTTCGTACAATACAGCATTACTCATAGTAAAGCAGATAGGATGTCAGCTCTTTGCCCGATATCTCAATTAGGCCACATTCAACACGTCTCTGCAAACGACCCTTCTTGGTGATCCGGTGAGGAGCCTCCAACTTTCCGTGTTCTAACAATGCATTTATCTTGGCTCTTACTAGAAGATGTTTGTCTGCAGAGTAAATCAAGGAACTTGCCGGAGAAGTTGTTGGAAGTCAGCAGTGAAACGCCATAGATGAAAAGCGCTGAATTAAAAACTTATTCTACGCCCGTCAGCCTACAGCCATCACATCCAGCTAGTCCTAATTCATCTCACTCGATAAAGTTGTAAAGTTGTTCTCAGGGAGTAACCAAACCACCCCTTACATGAGAGACCTCTCAATTCATTAATAAGTTTTCAGAAATTTTAATTTGATGAAGGGTAATTCTAAACTCCCCATTCAGGTACACTCATACCGGTATTGATTTTACAGTATTAACGATCCAACAGCAGGTTTTCGCGAAAAACTAAACGTTGCTGAAAAAATGTTTGTTACCGTAAAACCATTACAAAGAGCTCCACAACTATAAGGTTAGTATACTTTTTACTAATTTTATTATATTAAGAAACAAAATGATGTAAATATGTCGTGGAAAGGCAAATAAGAGAAACCAGTAATCTTTAAAGAGATTTATTTAGAGTTTCTACGAGACAGCTGCAGGAAAAAATTATGAGTGTGGAAAGGATCTATCCTTGGTATTTCTCGATATTGAGAAAGCATGTGATTGTGTAAATAGGAGTAAGGTTTTTAAGGCCTTGTAGAACAGAGGAGTTCCAAAGAAACCATAAGGAGAGTAACAGAACTGTACCAAGAAAATGTGAGCTATGTTAAAATAGGGAAAGGAGGAACAGATTGGCTGAAAAAAAGGATTGTACTAAAACTAGGAAGTGCCCTCTCAGCACTAATCTTTATTGTAATCATGGATGATATAATGCAGAAGGTGGCAGTGAATGGGAGAGGAAAATATGAAGGCGATGGCTTTTGCGGACGATCTGATGATCTGGGGAGGTGATGAAGGGGAGCGGCAGTTGAATGTATGGACAGACAGTGGGGAGGAATATTGCCTGAAATTTAAAGTAATGTTAGTAGATGGTAACAACCAGAAAGAAGAATAGAATAGCCAAGGGAATTGTGATGGCAGGTGAAAAACTAAAGAAGGAAAGCAGATTCAAGTTATGGAATAAGGATGTGCCACAGAGAAGCAAGAGAGTAATTTGCCACACATACTATATGCCTATCTTGACATATTCTGCTGAAACATGGACAATGAAGTAACGGGACATCGCAGGGTACAAGCAAGCGAAATGAAGTTTACAAGAGGTAATGGGGGTTACTAAAATTGACACGATAAGGAATAAAGTGATTAGATGCACCATAAAAGAGGAACCCCTACAGGAAAGGGTAGAGAGGACCAGACTGAGATGGTATGTACATGTAAAGATACTGGAGGTTCAGAGAATCCAAGAAAAATCCACGAATTTAAGATGCATTGTAAACGACCCAGAGGAAGACCAAGAGATGGATGGCTGAGAGGAGTGGAGGAGTGTGTACGGAAGAAAGGAGAGGAGGGGAACAAGGTGGTGACAGAGAGGTGGTGGGAAGAAAGAAGGAAATAGAAAGGCTTGTGCATGAAGCAGATCCAGCCAGTGGCTGGATGATGATAAATGTCAATTCTGAAATGGGTATGTTCCAGCAATAAGGATTAATCAATTATCTTTCCAAAAATGTGAAGTAAAATATAGGCTACTGGTCAGAGGACGATAAATTTGTATATAAGGGCACTGCAGATCTACGAAATACACAAATCAGTAAACATTTCCTGAACACTTATTACACCACGTCCAATAATCCACTGCAATACAGACAGACATGAAAATAATTAACGACATAAAACAACCACTAATGATTTAAAAATAGTTTCCAAATGCAGCAAACTATAGCATTGAGGAAATCGGTACTTAGCAAATTCACAAATTTAGCCAATAAAACACTGGTCAATATGTCAAAGAATAATCATGACACATGTAGCAAATTACTCACGGTCCACAATCACTGATACTATCAAGTAAACCAGAGTGATATTTTAATACAGTCATTTTTAATACAATGAGGTCTGTCATTTGTGAATTGACGACCACACTAACAGACTGTTCTGGGTTGAGAACTGGTTACAGAAAGAACCAACTACAAATCAACTGACCAGCCTTTGCAGATGACCTCACTCTCCAAGCTTCTAGTGCGGAGGAAGCTGTTCACCAACTATCCACGCTCAACCACATAACAGCTAAATTGAAGATTTCCATCAACTATACTGAGTTCATCGCCAACATGAGAAATGCAGCCAGCTTAATCGCATTGGAGAATCGATGCCTTCAAATATCTTGGAAAACACCGAACATCAACGAGGACTTAGCCATGGATAGCAAATGCGCCAGACTGGAGACAACAGACCATATTTGTAAGTATGCATTTAAATTCTTCTCTCTTATCCTCAAACTCAGGCACTAAAACTGTACCTCAACCATCAGTAATGCATCCATCATAGTGGCTGAACATGGTTAGAAAAATGGAGCTAAAAGAAAGAATGATTCCAAGAAAAATCATGGGTCCCGTCAAAGAAGAGCAAAAATACAGACTCAACACAATAGGGACCTATATCAACAACTGGAGAGCATAACAACAGCTATGAGAAAGACGAGATTAATCTTCTATGGTCATATAGTTCAGATGGTATAATGTGACGTTTTCGCCATATTCTAAGGCGCATTATATAAATCATAATGTTAGATTAATTTACATAAATCTTGGGCAATCACCTAGATAGTTTTTAGTAATTTTCTAAAGTACGCAAGATTCCATGTGAGGACTGTAATGCCATTGGTGAACATTCAATATATCTTAATGCAACGAATATTAAACAATTATTGAGGTGTGTAGGTTTGAAGAGAATCGTGGTAATCCCGAGAGGCATTGACCGGTAGAATCATTAGCCATGGCGACAGGATATCGGGGATAAAGGGTTTTCCTGTCACCATGGAATGTGCAGTAAACAAGAGGCCGCTGACCTGCTGTGAAAACCCGCCACCAGAATTCGCTCTCACCCGCGAGGGTTGTCGAATATTGTCAACCACTGTGATATACACTCGGAGCGAATAAGATATCGGGGATATCAGGTGGCCAACCTCATGCCCAATTAAAGTGCTGCCTATAACTAAAATTCCGGGAATTTTCTGTTGAATGTGATCTTCGAGACTGCAAGGGTGAACCACAGTTTACCTTGGAGATGAAAGAGCGATGAGATTCATTCCTGACATAGATTCTGCCGCGCGACGCCATGGGTGACAGATTCTATTTCATACAACTGTAGGACGACGGTACCCACATAGATTCTGGTGTGGGCCGCGGTGCCTAGCTGCTCTGGTGATTTTCTGCTGAGGTCTGATTCATGGCAGCGACTTGTGAGACAGGTCTCATATACCGTGGGTCATCTCCGAACATCGCAGACTTCAGATGCTGAACTACAAATGGTTAAGTGTTACGACCAAGCCTTCTGATTGTGCATTCCGTGAAACTGAACCCTTAAGAGATGGTTTAAAAGGAAATGAATTACAAGAATACTTTCATAAAAGTTTGTTCTCCTTAGAATTTCATTTTAAAGTAAATATCATTATTTAGTTAAAAACATGTTCTAAACCGCTATGGCTGACAAAACATGGAATAAAATTACAATTTACGACTCAATGAAGCCCTTCTCGTTGTTGTCATTTTTAATTCACTACTGCCACGTTGCCCGGCCACCTTTAGGCATTTAGATGCTTATATTGGACATCGTATTTCAGATTTAGATTATTTAAATAACAAATGTGGATTATTTTATCACTCCTAATTTAGAAACGGGAACTATCGTGGACCATGACAATACACAGAAAAGGTGGGAAGCTTAAACCTAATAATAACATAAGCACATCATTAAGTTGGTACCTCCATACATGTAAGTAAACGGTATAGATGGTAATAGTTACGTGTAGCCAAAAAAGTACAAGCAGTTCTACCAATTTAAATAAAACAGTTAATTAGTGAATGTGGAAAAATGTGAGAAGAAATGTTGAAACACAGCAACAAATCGGTAACTGGAGAAGTAGCTACATAGCTGTTTCCGACTATAATTTAACAGATTCTGACAGTGAAATTAAATAATTTTAAAATATTACTAACAGAAGATGTTTCACTTATAAACATTTAAGAAACAACTGCGGAAGAGTAGCCAACAAACCACGTAGTTCACATGTCGATAGTTAATTTCCCAATCAATTAACAGTAAATAATTTCAAATGAAATAATTCTTGAAATAATACGAAATGTAAAAATTCAGTGAAATGTAAAGCGTCGAAGTGAAGATAGTACCCTCTTCAAACTAAATAACCTCTCCTTCACCTGGTGCACTCTATTTGCAAGAATGAGGCACTGGTGAATGAATGATTAACCGTGTAAGGAGTTACCTTCTGTTTGCCAAATGCCTCCTTTTTATTTAAAAAAAAAAAAGAAGATAGAGCAGGGGGTGTGGTTCAGGCATAATGGTGCAGAAGTATTAAAGGCCCGAAGGTTGTCCCAAGGCTCTGTAATCATTTCAAACTACATATAGAATGACAATCGAATCTCCGGATTGTAACTGCCCAGGGAGCATTCAACAGTATGAGTAGAAACATTCTACGAAACGGAGCGTGAAATGTTAGAGGACTTTTATATGGTAATGCAACGACTTAAGCTATATGTTTGGTAGGATTATTGTGACTAAGTGAAAAGATGTGCTGGATTTCTGGTCTGGGATATATAGAATAATTAGTTCATTAGATCTCGGTGGAATTACTGGTGCAAGACTTGTAACAAGCAATATAGTTGAAAAACAGGCGAGTTAATTCAGTATGTCAAGGCGAGGAAAATCTATTATTTTTAATATGACGTTCGGTATCTGCGACCATTTAGCAAGCTCCAATTCGTTTATTTGCACTAACTATTGTATTGGGCATTACTGTTGTATTTCAAGACACTATAGTGAGAACAACACAATGCTAACACGCAAGACGAACTCAAAGATTGACTAAAACCACGTCGCCGAGGCCGAACTAGAACCGGCGACCCTTGCAAGGGGAAGGCTAGGAATATCTACCAATCATGAGTGCTTGGCGCGGGAATTGGGGGAAGGAAAACAGGGCTGTAAGAAGTAGGACAAAGAAAAGAGCGATAAAGCAGGTAGTTAGAATATAACTTATAGTAGCAAAGATTCATTCGCGCAAGATATACAACTGGAAATGTTCAGGGAACAAAGGAAGATACCATCCAGATATTATCGTGGTTAAATAGTGAAAAAATAAACTAATTATTAAATTTATAACATTTTTAGAAATTTAATTTAAATATTTTGCGCTAGGAAAACCTTGAATGATAGATTTTATTTTGTACAAAAAATAATTAATATTTACTTGGATAAATGAATATATGAAATGATAGAGCAGAACTTAGAGATTAATTCAATCAACAAACATAAACTCTGATTATTTATTTAAATTGAAATCAAAATGAACTTTAACGTAACACAGCATTGAATTTACAGAACATGAGAATGATTCGAGATTGCTCGAACAGGGCGCCTTGCGGGTCTTTTAATTTTCTGTTGTGAACACGTTATGAGCAGCTGTCATCAACTAGAAGAGAAGTGTCTGCAGTGCATGTTGATCTTGAAACGTGAGGAGAAACAACACAATCGGAGTAAGGATTTCAATCCCAAAGTTTTTTCAATACGGTACCGCGGGATTTTTGTGGGATTGGCGCCTACAGTTTTTCAACGCATATTTTTAAAACACAGTTATTTAAAGTGTTAACAAATTAAATAATAAACGCCTCTTAACTTAATTAATAAAACAATTGTAATGTTAAATTATAAAAATTAACAGTTAACAATATTTTAATTGGCATACTGACATTTTAGCCAGTCTTAAAAATATTTCGAACTTTATATATATTTTAAATCTACCAATTTTTAAATAAATAACAAGAAATGCAAAATATTCAGTCTGAGGTCATATTATGTACCTTAAAGTATGAAAACATGATTTTCATAATGGCCAAGTCACCAGAGTTTTTTTTTTTTTTAATTCTAAATAAACGGTCTATAATATCGAGAGAAAGAATTCAATTTCACAAAGTTAAGTGAATCTACTCGGTAAAATTTAGACTTGATTCAGAATAACATCTCATAACTTTTTGTCATTGCACAAGCACGAGACTTGGTCTACTTTTACAAGAATTGTTTTTGTGGTATTCATTATTATTCCTCCTGATTTCTTGAGTGATTTTATAGCTGATTCATTGTTATTAAAAGAAGCTACTCAGTAAGACTTAAACTGTCTAATATTTCAGTTTTACTTTAAGTGGCGCAACGATTTTTTTTTAGAGTGGAAATTAATTTTTTATGTAAGAAAGGAGAGTGTGGGAGATGGGAGCAGATTACTTTAAGGAATTCCTAGACAGAAAATATAATCAGCCAAACTCTTCGCGATCTCCAGCATCGAGCTGTCGGCCACAAATATGTGTTGTCTACCCAGCCGGAAGGACGGATACGTAATAATCCATCTGGTCATGTAGATATCGTTTTAGTTGGAGGCGTAATGCGTGTTTTAGGTCAGCTAGCTCCTTCCTTCTCACTTGATGGTGGGAACGTGAGTCGCCAGTTGTGTATTTCTGTGACTAAATCTTGCTTCCGCATAGGCCACATAAAAAAAAAGATACCACAGAAAGTAGTAAGACTGTAGTTTACTTAAATTATTTTTTGCCTTTTTCGTGGTTTTAAGGCGTCTGATAAAAGTGCAGTTCCTCTGAATTTTGCTACATGTGCTGGTGTTGCAATAGTTCTCTTGTCCTTATTTGTTTCTTCCCATATCGTCTTATGTTGAAAATACCACACCATATCTGCTTACAGTTGAAAATCCAGCTTCCAGGTATTTTATGTCATGTTCATCAAGGTACACTCTAAAAGCTTTTTGTTGTCTTTTCAGCTGAGTAGTGCACGTCCGGTGGCGAGTTTTTTGGAAATCCTCTCTCATTTTTAGTCACCGGCTGGTGTCCATTTATGCCTGAATTAAAATGTTAATGACAATATTTCTTGAGACAGTCCATTGCATTACAACAGAAATCCAGACATTAAGTTCTAGACTGTAATGCTTAACTGGTTGTTCATATAGACTCCGACCACAATCTGATAGTTACGAAGTTAAGGCTTAAATTCAAGAGAATGTAGAAGCAACACAGGCAAAAGTGACCTGAAGTGAGCAAACTGAAATAATCTCACATCAGATCGTTTGGAAGGAATGGAGACGATGGCTTACGAAATAACGCTGAAGGGAATAGAACAGAAGAGGATTACAATAAAGAAACAATGGTCTTTAGGAAAGAAATTGGCAGAAAAACCTAAAAGCACAAACGTTATTGACGGATCAGAGGAGAAGGTACAAAAATGCTCAGGATAAGACAGGAAGAGTGTAGCACAGATATTTTAGAAAGGAAATTAACTGTAAGAAAGTGCAAGAAAAAGTGGCTGGAAGAAAAGTGCGAAGAAGTAGAAAAGGAAATGGTCGTGGGTAAAACAAATGCGCCCTTCTGGAACTTATTGGTGGATCAAATATAAAAGTGAATAAAAAGTGTAAAAACATGAAAGGTGCTGATTGGAAACCGCTATTAATCTCAAAAGATAGAGCTACAAGATGGAAGGAACATACAGAGAATCTGTGTGACTGGGATGGTTTGAAAAATGTACTGTAAATCGGAAACGATGTTGACGTTGATGGTTTATGACAGCGTTCCTCAACCTTTTACAACTCTAATCAAAAGTAATGCTACGGACCACTAACTTATATGGGCCGAATTTTAATGTGTACGTTATTAACATCTGAAACTTTTTTTATTATACCGATTTAATTTAATTAGCTTTTATCCGCGACTTCGTACGCGTGGACTTAGAGTTTTATTGCTAGAACTGTAAATAGAAACATGTGCGTAACGTGAAAGGTGTACAAAAATCACGGAGTCAGGATATGACAGAGAAACCATCTCCATATCATTCTACCATCGAACAGGTCTCATGAAGAGAATCAACTTGCAACATGTTTAAGTATGGTAAAAAAGTAGGGGGAGGGGGGGATTAGGTGAGGGTATCTCGTCTTTCGACTTAGTCTAGCCTTCTTTCTTCAGCATTCTGATCAGATTCTTGGTTTCTAATAACTTTGGTTCTCAGTCTCGTCTACGTCTAAGCCTTAGCTGTGATTTAAGTCTGCGAGGCATGTCAAAAAAGAAGACAAAATATACTGATGCCAGAAACGTTTAGGTGGACACAAAATAGTAGTCTGGTGAAGCAAAAATTAACGTCTATACTAATAATATGTTTTGCTGTATACGAAATTTATGAGCAGATCATACACTACCATACTGCCAGGAAACACAGGCTCAGTAACCGAAATAACATTATAGATTTACACACGCTATCCGTCTGTTTGGCACCATTCAGTTAGGTTTCAAAATATAATGACAAAAAAAATGTTATTTATCCCGAAAAGTATCCTGCTTCATTGCAAATAATACAAAGTATTTCCTTGTCAAAATCATCAATATTCATATAGCCGTTTAGTCGTCAATACGTAACAAACAGATAGAAAGACAGAGTCACTTTCGCATTTTTAAAGTTGTTAGTACAGATCATACACAAACTGTCGGTAAGCGAAACGACGCCCGAGCGAACGACATAGGATAAAAAATTAAATGCGCATGGCATTGATGTGTCCTAAAGGATTGATCGGCTGCCTACTGTACAGAGTTTCGATTTGCCACACATTCCACCTCCTTCGTACCTGGACCTACACTTAACGTGGGATTCCGAAAAACGGGAACGTCAAAAACTACTCTTAAAATTTTTTAATCCCACTGGTATTTGAATCCGCAACCAGAACAATAACTTTTGAAAGCAAGCGTCATAACCACGAACCACCAGCCCCCTTACACATGCTGTGCGTCTGCTTATCACTGTTCAGTTAGAAATTCCAAGACAGAACATATTGTTTACACAAATATCCTATGTCCTTCCCAACTGCAGATACTATTTCTTTGTCAAATTTCATCAAGGGAATTGGATTAGCCCTGAAACGTAACCGACAGAGTTATAATATTAGTATAGAAGAATCTAAAATCATGTTTTGAATTCCTTCAGATACACAGTTACAAAACTGGAAGTGAACTAAAAAAATTAATTTTATGTTATCAAAATACTTAATAATTAAGTAGCTAAATTATTAACATTGTTATTGTTGGCTGGCTGTTACACTATACCACCGACCTACATACACAAAATAATAAAAGAAACAAGACCTGACACTTGTATTATTATTTACTTCACCCTACCACTCCACGTATCGGGATCCCTCACACCTACAAGACGATATCAATAAGTTAAT
>JARYHS010012346.1:0-37123 GCA_031002005.1 Vandiemenella viatica
AGATTAATTATGAATATAGTAGGGAAAGAATTGCTTGCTGAAAACTTGAAATGTAAATATCTTGGCATCACTTTTGATAACAAGCTTAACTGGGCAGGACACATTGGACAGGTGGTAGGAAAATGTTTCAAAACTCTGCACTTGTAGCAGAGAGTGATGAGGGTATGTATGAGAGAAGTAAAGGAATTGGGTTACAAAACTATGGTCAGGTCATTGCTCGAATATATTAGTGTAGTAAGGGACTCACATTTTGTGTATCAAATACAGTATTAGAGAGGGTGCAAAAAAGGGCTGCTAGATTTGTTTCTAGAAATTATCACACAATGCAGTCAGTGACAGATATGATAAAGGAGCTGGAATGTGATTCCTTGCAAGACAGGAGGAGGGTGTAGAGGGTCATGGGAGTGTACATGGCGCATACTGGCGATGAGGCATGGAAAGATATTGGAGTAGGTATGAAAAGTAGTGCATGGAAGGGAAAAGATGACCATGACCACAAGTTGTTACTCGATTTCAGGCACAAGGGTGATGGAAGAATCTTTTATTTTAGGTAGGGGTGTTAGTGATTGGAAAGAGTCACCAAGGGAAATGATGATTAACTTCCTGAAAACATTGAAAGAATTTAAAGTTAAAATTTGTAGAGGGCAAATATAGGTGGGTACAGGATAGGGGGAAGACGGGTACGTAGGGAAATTGCCACCAGAGCGTGTGCTCCATTGCAAATGCAATTAAATTAAAATAACAGACAAAGATCCATTACAAATTTATAATTCTGTTAATAATTATATATATTATTTCTATAAGGTATTTTTTTGTCACAAGCCTGTATCTTCCTTCATACTTAACCGAAATCAATGAATGAAGTGTCATTTTAAAGCTTATGGTCTTCCCTTTGGTCACATCATATTTCAAGAAATGAAGTTTTCGGAATTCGGCTCTTAAAGGGCGAAAATGCCTATATTTCTAAAATGCTGTTTTCTGTGTTATGAGTCAAATATCTCTCTGGATACCTATCTGAGATTGTTTAATGAAGTATAATTTTAATGATTAAGATATCCGCTTTAGTGACGTCATATATTAAGATGGAATTTTTTCTGAATTCAACCCTTAAAGGGCAAAAGTATCAATATTTTTGGAATTCGTTTTTGTGTCACGAGCCATTTGTCTCCCTTAATATCTAACTGATATAGGTAAATGAGGTATCATATTAAATATTAAGGTCTCCGCCGTGGTAACATTATATTTTAAGAAAGGAATTTTTCGTAATTCGACCCTTAAAGGCCAAAAATGTCAATTTTTCTAAAATGGCTTTTTTGTATCTTGAGCCATTTATCTGCAAGGATATATAGCCAAAAAGAATAAATGAGGTAGTATTATGAGGAGTATTGTCTTAGCTCTGTGACATCATATTTTAAGAAAGAATGTTTTTGGAATTCTACCCTTAGTGGGAAAAAGTATAAATTTTTCTATAACGCATTTTTGTGTCACGAGCGATATATCTCCCTTAATATGTAACCGATACAGACAAATGAGGTATCATATTAAAGAATAAAGTCTGCGCCGTGGTAAAATTATATTTTAAGAAAGGGATTTTTCATAATTCGACCCTTAAAAGTAAAAAATGTCAATTTTTCTAAAATGCGTTTTTTTTGTATCTTGAGCCATTTATCTTCCAGGATATCTAACCAAAATCGATAAATGAAGTAGAATTATAAGGAGAAATGTATCAGCTTTGTGAAATCATATTTTAAGAATGAATGTTTTTGGAATTCAACCCTTAAAAGAAAAAAGTATAAATTTTTCTATTACCAATTTTTGTGTCACGAGCGATTTATCTTCCTTGATATCTAACCGATATGGATAAAAGAGGTATCATATTAAAGAATAAGGTATCCACCGTGGTAACATTATATTTTAAGAAAGGAATTTTTCGTAATTCGACCCATAAAAGGCAAAAAAGACAATTTTTCTAAAATGCGTTTTTTGTGTCTCGAGTCACTTATCTCCCTGGATATTTATCAAAAATCGATAAATCAAGTACGATTGTGAGGAATAATGTTTCAGCTTTGCTGACATCATATTTTAAGAAAGAAGTGTTTGTAATTCAACTATTAAAGGGAAAAAGTATAACTTATTCTACAACGTATTTTTGTGTCACGTGCCTTATAATTCCCATGATATCTAATCAATATAGATAAATGACATATCGTATTAAAGACTAAGGTTTCCGCCGAGGTAACATTATATTCTAAGAAAGGAATTTTTCGTAATTCGACTCATAAAGCGCAAAAATGTCAATATTTCTAAAATACGTTTTTTGTGTTTCAAGACATTTATCTCCCTGGATTTCTAACCAAAATCGATAAATGAAGTAGGAGTATGAAGAGTAATGACTGAACTTGGTGACACTATATTCAACCTCACTATTCATCTTATTTTATTCGCGAAATTTTCGCACCGGTCGTCTAGTGTATGTTAATGTAAAACGGTTTTTTTATGAACAGGAAATCGTCCAGACAATTTCACATTTCATTCACCACTCACCATAGCATTCTGTAGAATGAAAAACTAAATAAGACTGGTTCTGGTATATAATTTTAAATGAAAATGATTATGACAAATATCTATTTTTAATTAATAGGAATTTGATGTTTAGAAATGAAAGAGATGCTAATAAAATACAGGTTTTCATGCAACAAATTTGAAATCATCTACCTTATTGAAAACTATAATGCATACCCCTCAATTCTTAACATCTGAACCACAGAGGAATTGAATTTCAATTTCAGTTAAGGCATTAAGCATTTGATGTTCTACTAGTTTGTTATAGTCATCAAACACAGATAATTCATGTATACCAAGAAACTGCTTTGTTACTATAAATAATCCTATAATAGCAATAATAGTGAATTTAATTTAGTAAACCTATTTTTAAATAGGTAGAAGCTTTATAATTGGAAAATGCTAGTTACTCAGACTTGTCATGGATTCCAAATGAAGCTATATTAAAAATAGAAACAAGAGAAGCTGCTTTTACCTTTGTCTCAATAGCTATAGCTATTTCAGAAGTGCTTTTAATTTATAACTGCACATATACAACAATCAACCCAATATTTCTAAAGACAATTGGATATATTCTTATTTCTAATTATTGATTACAGGATCACTTCTCATTGGCTTACTGATAATCAGGTATAAATAGCAAAATTTCGTGAAAAACATCTGCTCACAAGAGGTAGCCACTTATAAATTTGTTTTTGTTTTTTTTAATCCGAAATAAAAATCCAGAATCACAAATACTAAATAGGAACTACTAATCCTACCTTCTCCGTGATGTGCTATTCGTGTATTTATGAATCTGTGGTTCCCCATCTTCTTCAAATACTTCAGGGCTGAGTGTAGAACTAAATAAAGGAGCGTTTGTAGCTGAGATATGGCTAAACACGTGTTTTGTCAGAGTGCTCCAAGATAAAAATGTCTGTTCACAGACCGCACAGGCAACTTCCAGTTCTGATGGTGCTTTAAACAAGGATCTGAAAGAAATGGAGAAAAAAAGTTTAGTTTGCTTACTTCAAAAAAATGATTATATAAATAATTATTTGAGATCTTTATATTATTATTTTATACAAATAGACCTATACAGATCATGCAAAACTTAGTCATTTTCTGACAAAGTTTCTTTAGCCATTCCAATATTCTTATATTCATTTAATGAAGGCAAGTTTTCTCTTTTCTCTCCAAGTTCCACCTGTCTTCTTGGCTTTGATTTCTGGCATGACTACCCAGGTGTGTATTTTTTGTCTGAAGATTTTGCAATATAGGATTTCAGATTTCTTGATATTTGCTTTTTCCATTTCTTTTCTTACTTGATCGAACCAGCTGTCAGGCATTTTTAATGGTTGCATGAGGTGGAATATCTGCTTAGTTAATCTGTGATCTGGCATCCTGTAGATGCGACCGTAGAATTTTAGTCTGCGTTTTCTGATGTCATTGGCTATGTTTGAGTGGGGCCCTACTGTTTTGTTTGACTTTACTCTGCAGCCTTCTTCAGTTTTGGTTGGTCCAATAGTTTTCCTGATGAATCTTCGTTCTTCCTTTTGGATGTTCTCACTGTACCTCTTATAGTTTAGTGCGAGTGTTTCTGTGGCGTAGAAAGTGTTGGGTTTAATAACTGTACTGTAGTGCTTAATTTTTGATTGGATTCCTATGTTTTTTGTTGTAGATGTTGCAGTTCAGGCCAAAAGCCTTTTTCATCTTTTTGAATCCGTTTTCTTGTTCCTTCTTTTTCGTGTCGTGTTGGAATGATAATTTCGAATAAGTATTTAAACTCACTGACACTGTTGATTTCCCCATATTTTGTGTTCAGTCTGCGTGCACAAGGAAAAAAAACAACAGTTTTCTCAAAGGAGATTTTAATCTAATTTTTTACTGCCAATTATTTGAGGGATTTTATTTGTTAGCCAGCTTGTTGTTCTGTTTCTAACAAAACAGGCAGATCATTTGTGAAGGCCAAGCATGAGATATTTAGTTGGTTACTGCCTAGTTTTACTGGGGTATTCGTTTTCTCCCATTCTCTAATGACTCTGTACAGGGGTATATTAAATAAGATTGGTGAGAGACTGTCACCCTGCCGAAAGCCCATTTTTGTCTATTTTTTTTTCTCTCATGAATTTTACTTTGTTTGTTGTATTGGTGAGTGTCTGATTGATTAATTATCTTGATTTATTGTCTAGTCCATATTCCCTTAGCATGTTCAATAGGCTCTTTTGTCGATGAGTATTACACCTTCTTGAAGACTAAAAAGGTGCATATGCTTTTCTTGTGCCTGACTGATCTGTATTTTAGGATGGTTTTTAGGTTAAAGATTTGCTCTGGGCAGGATCTGTTGAATCTGAAGCCTGCTTGGTATTCGCCAATTTTGTGTTCTTGTACTGTTTTGTGGAAACAGATAATTTTGTAGGGGACTGATAGCAGCGACATTCCTCTGTAGTTATTCACATTGGTGTGGCCGGCTTTTTTGTGAAGGGGAAGAACGTGGGCACACTGCCAGTCTTTTGGGACTTTGTTTGTCTCCCAACAATGTCTGATGATTTTGGTTAGGTCTTGGAGTGAACTCTGGCCCAGATTTTTCAGGAATTCCGCCACTATGCCATTTTTTCCTGATGCTCTCCCATTTTACAGTTTCTGAATATGCTCTCTGATTTCTTCTAGTGTTGGTGCTGGTGAATCTGGATTGATTTCTCCTAATTGTTCTGAGATCACTTGAGTTGGTTCTGGGCAATTTAGCAGTTTCTCAAAGTAGGTAGCGAGGAGTCCACAGTTATCTCTGCTGTTTAGTGCCAATTTTCATTTGCTTTTTTAAAGCAAAGACAACGTGGTATTTAGAAATCTCAGCGACGGTTGTAGTGTTGTTTAAGTTTGATACCTCATAAGGAAAGCTACATCAATGTAAAGACTGAATACAACAAATTTGAAGAAATCCAGTATACAGGTACTTAAGCTCCTGGTTGGAGAAGTGTTTAAATTTTGACTTAAAAAGTGAGAAGGCAACAGGAAGAGTAATGGATATTATGCATAAAATAATAGTGTTAATCAGAAAATACTGATTACTTGAATCCATGAAATAAGGGAAAACTGAAAATGTGGGAAAGCAGTGATGCTGTGGCCTTGCATTGAGGAGGAAATAGATTCGAAACCCCAAGGAGCCTTCTAAATTTCGGTTTTCTATAGTTCTGCAAAATAACTCCAAGAAAATGGCAGTATGGTTCCTTCAGAAATCCCTAATTCCTTCTCCTTCCTTGCCTTCAGACTTTTGCCGCCTCTAATGACTTTGATATTGATGAGGTCTAAGGCCCCAAGCAAACAAAAGATATGTGTATGTTATTATGTCAACAGAATCTTTCTACATCATAGGTCGAACACAAATGTTTTATTACAACATTGATAGAATTTATCTCATGGGATGTTTCACAGAATCGCCATATTAAGTAGCTCCATTGTTCTCGAAGTATATCATATTTATTTCGAAACTAGAATTGTTAATGGAGAGCTGCTGACTGTTCCCTACGTTAAATTATGTACTAGACTGAATACAATAAACAAAATTGTAAATAAATTATTTTGAAATAAGATTCATTATATATCATGAAAAATTGTATTTCAAATAGTAAGTTCAAGTCGAACATAAAAAAATCATGTAAAGAAATACTGAGATAGATTATATATTGGTTGGAATGGACACATATTAAAGTGGTTCATAGTAGTTTATAGGATATGAAGTTCCTTTCCTGCAAGTGAGTTTGCATATTTGAGTGATCTCTTAGAGTGTGAGTGATTGTTGACTTATGAGTCAGTGAGTGTTTATGTGTATATTGAAGTCTGTTGGAGGATGTATGCCCATGCAATTTGATGCGTGTGGATGATGTAGAGAATAAATGTGTACAGTGTAAGGGTTAATACATGTCTGAATGTGGTTTGGAGGATCAGATGGTTTATGTGATTGACTTTACTTGTGTGTATATGAGTGAAAGTCTGTAGTCATGACATTGTCATGCTAGCAGACTAAACAATATAAACAGAATAGTTGGACTATTAAATTCAGTACTTTAATTGCTTGGATTCTTTTGTGACAGTTTCTAAACAGATGTACCATCTCAAATGTGTTAACCACTGAGAAATCAGGCTGCCCTATTAAAAACATAGTAAGGGCGAAATATAAGTGAATTCAGGTATTACATGGTTGATACCAGAAGCAAAATAGTTTAATGCAGATCTGAAGCTATGACACAATATTAAACTAAAAAGTTGCAGATGGAAATAGTTCATCTCTCCAGTACATGTATCCTCATGCAAACTATGGTCACAAAATAAATAACATGAGAAATTTGAATGACAACCATTTTACTGGTATTTATACCCTACTAAAGATATGTGCACTTGGGGGCTGCACAGTCTTGCTAAATATGCCAGTCACCTTTTATAGACCAATGTGTATTCAAGAGGATTAATCAGGTGTGGGATGCAAAACCACATTTCAATTCAGGAAATACATTGTACCATTCTGACAACTTGAACATTGGGTAAAAAATATCGAATTAATTATTTGTCTATGAGTACTCCTGATGACAGCAGACCAACTGCCGGGCAGTGTTACACTACGCCTAGGTGGTGACAGGTGACAGTTGTTTTCTTTTAAAATGTATCTGCCATGTACATAGGGCATCTAGGAAGATGCCGGATGTACTTGTCAAAGTAAAAGATGAGAGAGTGAAATTACATACACCGCGTGTATACCAAACACCCTGCAGGTGTTGCCAGGTATGTATCAGTAAGTCAAGATGCACCAAAAAGGAATGGCTGAATGAACGTTTGAAACATTTTACAAATAATGACATCAGAAAATCAGCTGTAGCACTACATTCAGCTAACAGTGGGCAAGTTATTTTATGCAATGGCACCAGGGTTTTAGTTCAAGAAAGCAAATAATGGTACAGCCAGGTCAGAAAATCGTTGGAAAACAAAAAAAGGCCTCATAGTACAAACACGGATAGAGGACTGCAGCTTGACCAAATATGGTCATGTCTGTCCAGGAAAAGATCCCAATCAAACCACCTGCACTGCGCTGGTTGTGGCAACTACCATGACGTCACCTCTGACAGTTAGTGTGCGCTTCACACAGCTATTCACAGGTGGCAGCGTCCCCAGACATGGCAGTCCTCTAAACGAAGCTACAGCTAGATGGGTGATATGTCAGGATTAAAAAACATCGACATAACTCCACCCCAAGAACCAAGAAAACCAATTTTCCTACATTTGATTTGGGAGCTTATAGGTTTCTATTTATTATGGCCGTGAAATCTACAGCAACCAGCATTACTTCGTAAGTACCAATACACAATGTTTACCATGTTTGTGCGCATTGTTGCTATGGGATGTATATATATGTGACTAATTCTGGAAATTCATTCTCCACGAATTTTCAAATGTAACTTTATATCTGAGCGATAAATTGTGTTACTTTATTCATTTTACTTCTACAGTTCACCAGTAACACCCTAATTACTGTCTTCATTGTATTTTCTGATTTTTCCCATCCTGGATCTACAATCAGTATCAGTTTGATCATCTATTTTTATCTCCAAACCAGCAGCCCCTAACCTACAAAATACACAATCCTGACCCCATCATCACTTAAAATGGGCTCCCTTACAGCTTTGCTAACAACTCAGAAAGTACACCCTTGCCCCTTATATTTAGGTGTAGGTCATGCCTAGTGAAACTCCACCTGACAATGGTGCTCACAGGCACAACCACTAATACAGAACTAATGCCTTTCCCAAGTAGCACCTCCACATCCGTGTTTACACACCTCCCAGCGTGTTTCAACTGTGGTCAGTGATTGTGACTTAGGACCTCAATGATCTCAACTCTGGTATGCTATACCTCCTTTACCACCTTCTCAGGTCACTCTCTATACTATAACTCACTTTTCTTTCATACTATTCCCCGCACCTCCCACTATCGTTCTTAGAGATATCCCTACAAAATGAAGATATATTCTCTACCACCTGACCTAATGTTGCACTAGGTTTGAAATAACTTCTTACCTGGTAACCATTGCCTAACTGAACTGAAGAAGAGCGACTACACATCTCCCATGTCTACCACCTAGCAGTCAAAACCCTTTCTTCTTATTCTTTCCTTGCATGTTCCTATTCCTAAAGGCCTGCAGCATCTTATGAGGCTCTTCCCCACCTAACTCCGGTAACAGGTCAAACCTATTTTCCCAAAAATTTCTGAAGTGTCTGGTTTGTTTGTCCTAATATCTGTACTTCTCCTATAACCTGTTATCAGCACCAATCCACCCTTCTCCAACCCACTATCGCTACTTTCTACCACTATAACCTGAGTATCAACAGGAGCAGTCGCCACAGGCAGAACCTCCACGGGCAGAGCCTTCATAGGCTGAGTCACCACAGGCTGCACCTCCATAAGCTGAGCCTCCACAGGCTGAGACTCCACAGGTGGAGCCACCAAAGGCAATGCCTTCACAGGCTGAGCCAACACAGGACAAACCACAAGAATCCTGACCCTTTCATGTAACTCTCAGATTGTTTCACCTATTTCCCTTATCCCTAAGACAAAGTAGACAAAACCAAGGGAGAGCCTCATTTATTTCCCAGATTCCCTCTTGCCTACATGCCCAATGAAACCACTTCTTACACCAACTACAACCCACGCTCTTTGCCACATACCTGCAACAGGTGCCACACATTGCATACATGATTTTCCCTCAATATCTCTAGTATCTTCTAAATGTACCTTCAATATATTTGATAAAGTGGACTAATAAAATTTATACTATGCACCTAACTTTTTATAAAATTTGATTAGAGATTTACTCATCAATCAAATTACTGCAAATAATAAGTACATAAAATATTTTAATTGTGACATTTTTACTAACAAGTTGCTAATTTAAATATTTTTGGGAAATACCATAAGTAAATAACAAACATACTTTACTTAAGACTGAAATAATCAATACATATATCTTATGATATATGGAAGATACACCTGCAATTGAATTTTTTAGGATCATTACTACTGAGAAGAAGAAGTCAGATATTTACTATTACTTATGCCATTAGTTCCTTTATTAACATGGCATAAGCACCTTTTATTTCATGTGTAAATAAGATTATTACTTTTAATTTTTTTTTTTATTCCCCCCACCAACTATGTTTCCTTTCCCATTTCAATATCATATAATCTTCGTCAGGTGTCGTTTTTAAGGCTTTGACAATTCAAATGAAAATAATGACATTTCATGGCACATCAGAGTACACAAGTTTCAAGCAGGTTTTGGTACTCATGTATATTGATGTAAACGCCAGGTTTCTACTCATACTAGACAATGAAGGCCTGAGACAAGTATCCATACATGTGCCAATACAATTTCTGAAACAAATCCTGACACGTGTTCTGAATTTGTGCCAGATGTAAATGTGGCTTTAGGTTTATTTACTTATGGTAGTTACATTTTGTAGAGTTAATGTTTGTTTACCAGTTTGAGCAATGTATAATTGGTTAGATTTACGTGGTCATTCAGTACCTGCTTATGATTTTCCTTTTTTTTAATTCGATAATTTTCTTGTAAAGGAATTGTGTCTGTAATTGTGCAACAGCCAAGATAAATGGCTCTAGTGGAAATATGCTTTGGGTAAAAAGCAGAGATGTGTGGTTAAAAAACCCAGAAAACACTAATGTAAATAGAAAGTTATTAACAATCAGAAATGTTTCAATTTAGAATTATGTTAAACATATAATATAATATGTTTGAAACTAAATATAAAAAATTCCAACATAGAATTGCCACTGATGATGCCTCGATGAGAGGCGAAACGAATACGAACCAACAATAAACAAAATAAAAACAGTTGCATTGGCATTAATTTTACCATATAATTTATGGAGCAACTGCAGAAAAATGGCCTAAACAACACTGTATAAAAATAATTACATATAAAAACTTGGTTGTTGTTCACATCACATTTATACAAAATCAATATTTTAGATCCCACAATCCATATTATTTTCTTCAGACAGTTAAGCTTAGAAATATATAAGCATAAGTTACAGTAATTGGCCTGTTCTGTTTGAAATATAATTGTAGTATAATTATTGTCTGGTACATTAAAATAATAATGATATACTATTTTTTTAAATTCCTATATAAATGATTAGTTATTATTTACATTGACATTAAATAGTATGGACCTGTGACATTCAATGTTAAGGTTACTTTTAACATTTACAGTCATAAGTTTTATTTTATTGATTGTTAAGTTCTTTTCACCCAGTTATTACTTACAGTAAAGCAACTTTAGTGCAAAGCATTAATAATAAAAAATAACTGCAGAGTAACATTTTTCTTTTATTAGACTATCAATTAAATTTAAGATATATAGAATTTCATAATTTAAACTTTAAGGTTCATGTGGGGAAAATCATGTCTGGAATGTGTGACGCCTGTTACTGAAGTTTAGTGAATGGTTTCAATTGTAGTGGATGTTAAAAGTAATTCCACTGGGAATGTAGGGCAGTGGGGAAAAATGAACTAAAAAGGCTCTCCAATGGTATTCTTTGCTCTGTTTTAAGGATAGGAAATTTTCAAAGCAGAATGAAACGATCAGGAAGATGGGTGAAAAAATCTGGGAACTGCTTGAAAGGGTCGAGGTCTTTGAGGATTGGCCTTGGAGGCTCTGCCAAAAAATTGTGGAAAGAAATAGGTTTGTCATGTTACCAGAGTCAGATGGAAGAGCCTCATGTAAATATAGGAGTAGGTACAGCAGGCCTATAGGAATAGAAGTATGGAAGGAAAAAATAGGAGGAATAAAGGTTCTGTCAACAGGTAGTAGCCATGAGAGAAGTGTAGGCAAGATCAATTATGCACAAGCTAGCAGGTCACAAGCTTTTTTAAACCCAGTGCAATATTAGATCAGATAATGGAGGAAACAGGATAACTCCAAATGTATTTCACAAAGGATGATAGAGTAGTGACAGTGAGAGGTACAGGCAACAGTACTGATAGGAATGCGAGTTATAATATAGAATTTAACATGAGGGAGGTAGTGAAGGAGGCACAGCATACAAGGATGGAAATCATGCAGGAACTAAAAATGATCAGCCACAGTTGAACCACACCATGAGCTGGGTAAAGATGGCAACAGAGATGCTACTTTGAAGAGGCTCTAGTTCTGTATTAGCGGTTGTACCTGTGAAGAAAATTGGTAGTTTGGGTTTCATTAGACATGGTTTACACCTAAATAGAAGGGAGAAGGGGGTACTTTCTGAGTTGTTAGCTAAAGCTGTAATGAAGCCCACTTCAAGTTATGATTCAGTCAGGACTGTGATTTTTTATTGGGGGGGGGGGGCTGGTGGTGAGGGGATAAAACTAAGTGATCAAAAGGATACCAATTGCAGATGCACAATGCAAAAAAATGCAAATGTTAGACATAGATGAAGAACCTACAATAATAATGTACAAGGCTACAGCTGGCAAGACAAAAGTTATTGGTGTAAATACCACAAAGCCAAAAATAGGATTGTTATTGGTGAACTGCAGAAGCATAATGAACACATAAACATGGAGACTTTCCCAGCGTATGCTTGAAATGAAGTCTTCATGGGCCGTTTGCTGGAGTGTGGCATGCATGTTTAGCAAACGGCCTAATATTAAATTCCTCGGCCGCAGCGAACAACTGTTTCCCCACCCACTCACTGCCAGCCACCGGGCATGGGTGTTCGGAGAGAGCCGTTGGCCTATATAAGGAGGTGCGGCACCTGGGCTGTCTCAGGTATCCGACGGTCAGCCGACCTGTGCAGATGTCTTGACACTTGATGAAGATGACAGAGCTAGTCGTCGAAATATGGTGTTTTCAAAACACTATCCAGCGGTACACCCATGAAGACTTCATTTCATAATGAACACATTAACAGAATTTTTCAAACTTAATAGAGATACATGAATCACAAGTAATTATAGAGGTAGAGTCTTGGTTAAAAGAAGGAGTATTAGACAAGGAGGTGTTTCATAATGGTTACAAAATATACCACGGAGATAGAGTAGCAATTGGTGGAGGGTTAGTCATACTGGTTAGCAAAGATTACTACAATTCTCTACTGTTTATAGATCATGACCATGAGTTACTAGAGTTAGATTTTTGGGGTGATAGAAAAATGCAAGGTGTTCGCTGCTTATCACAGTAGATGAATGAATGATCAAGATGGAGTTCTTGGAGATATACTAAATTCATTTTCACAGTTGAGAGGAGAGCAGCAGATTGGTCATTATTGAAGGGGATTTAAATTTACCAGGTGTAAACTGGGTAGGAAATAAGATTAACAACATAAGGGAACAGAGGTTTGCAAATATTTTGGTAAGGGAAAGAGGTTTTACACAAATAGTAGTGCAGAATATGAGTGGACCACATATGTTGGATATCTTTCTAATAAAACCTAATGAAAATTTTTGTGTTGTATAATTTAACTGAAGAAAAAAGTGATCACAATGCAGTACTGATGGATACTAGGAATTTCAATAAACGAGTGGCTAAAATATAAGGAGGAAATACATATAGTTATAAAAAGGCACAGACAACTGAAAAGATATTTTAGGTAAAGGTTCAACAAATGGAAGATGCTACAAGTGCAGTGGAGAAAAAATATGAATAGTTTAAGGAAACAATAAGAAATGGTGAAAAAATATTATTCCAAAGCAGAAAATAAAGAGAAGTACACAACCTACATATTAGTATAAGAAGGTGAGAAGTTTGAAGAGTAGTTAGTGAGATGGGAACACAACAGAATGCGCTTGTTTGCTGATGATGCACTTATCTATAGGGAAGTATAGTGCTCTCTGATGATTGCTTAGAAATTCAGCGGGATCTGGATGTTATTTTGGAATGGTGACATAAATGGCAGCTTACTCATAACAGTAAAAAGTGCAAGGCAATGAAAATAAGTAACTAAAAAGACTCGGTTTGTTCACAAGTACAAAGTTAACAATTCAGTTGTTGACACGGTTGATTCCCTGAAGTTTCTGGGTATTTTAGTATAAATCAACATAAAATGGGACTTGCACATAAATTCCGTTGGAGGCAAAGCTAATTTTAGACTACTGATTCATAGGTCATATTTTGAGAAGTTATAATGCTCATTCTAAGGAAATAGTGCACAAAACACTAATGCATTCACATTTGGATTACTGTTGTGGAGTTTGGGGTCCGTATCGCAAGGGACTGATTGACACATTAGAGTAAGTACAGAAGTGTACCACTTGATTCATGATTGCTAGTTACAGTCCTTACCAAAGTGTCATGGAATTGATACATAGATTGGGCTGGGATTGTTTGGCATCCAAAGGATGTCATTTTCGTTTGAATTTATTGGAGAATACATGAAATTCTTTAATTTACGAGTGCAATGAAATACTTCTTCCACCAGCTATTTAGGTCACAATGACAGGATGGATAAGATTGGAGAAATAAGATGCCGTACTGATGTTTTTATGTATTCTTTCTTTCCACATTCTGTTTGGGATCAGAATGGACAGGATTAGGATTGATGCTTAGCACCCTCTGCCACCCACAATATTTTTGAATTGCAGAGTTAAGAAATAGGAAGGCAGTAGGGAATACTTAAAACAACTAAGCAAGCAATTAATAAGAGCAAAGAGAGAAGCAAAGGATGGGGTTATCAACAATAATATTGGTGCAGGGATGCATCTAAAAAAAATTCTATGGTTACGTTAGAAAACAGAGAGAAAGAGAAGGTATACAGTTAATTGTAGATAAGAATGTGATTAAAGTTACTGAGGATTTTGTCATGCTGTATGGACAGAATAACAGAGGAGAGTCTCCCTAGAAGTATAGATGAGGAAACTACAAAATTTGAAATAGATTCTCAAGAAATTATGAAGGAACTCAAAAAACTAAAAATTAAATGGGTCTCAAGTAGATAATATAATTACTACAGATGTATTAAATATCGTCGCATATGATATTGTACCTAACCTTGAAATTTTATTTAAAATGATTCAGGAATGTTACTGCTTACTAGAGGACTCAAAAAGAGCGATAGTAATACCAGTTCATGAAAAAGGAAGGGGGGGGGGGGGGGGAGATTACATTACAAAAGCCAGAAAGCAAAGTGTTAGAGTAGGAAATTCATTATCAAAAGAGGTTTAAGTAAATATTGGCATGCCAAAGGGGCCATTGTTGTTCATTTTTCTTATGAATGACTGTGCTAATGGTTTACAGTCAGAAGTTAGTTTGTTTGCAGATGAAATAATGATATATAATAGGATCAAATAGAAGAAATCTGTGAACAGCTGCAGGATAGAATATCTAAATGGATAGGACAGCATGGAATGAAGATAAATGCCATTAAGAGTCAGCTTATTAGGTACACAGATAAAAAACTAATGGTTAATTATGATTATGGGGAGAGATCAGAAGGCTTGAAGTGTAAATATCTTAGGATTACATCTGAAAACAAACTCAACTGGTCAGAGCGCATTGGGCAGGTGAAAGGAACAGGATACATAATCCTTCATTTACTGGAAATGGTGATGAGAGGATGTACCCGAGAAGTTAGGGAATTGGGTTACACGCCATTGGTTGAATATGTTGGTGTAGTTTGAGGAAATTCAAAGAAGGGCTGAAAATTACTGCTGAACACAATCAGTAACTGTTATGATAAGGGAACTTGATTGAGAAAGAAGAGGTTGAAGAGAGTGCTGGGAATATGTGAGTCATATATTGGTGATGGTGCCTGGAAGGATATTGGTTGAAGAATTAAGAACAATGCATGGAAGGGGAAAGATAGCCATGAGCACTAGCTGGCTCTAGATTTCATGCATAAGGGAGTGGGAAAATTTATTTTGTGGTGAGAGTGTCAAGGATAGGGCAAATTACCATGTGTAGTGATGAATAATTTACCAAAATGCTGAAGTAATTTAAAATTTCTAAACCACAAAAATAGATGCACAGTGGTAGTTAGATGACAGAATTGCACCATCACAATTAAATTAATAAATTAAATAATCTGGTACAGGAATATAAAGAGAGAATAATTATTACATATTGATCTATGAAAGAGTGTACAAGCTATGTAATGTATTAAATGATTTGTTTCTACTAAATTCAGTTAAATTTTCCAGCATCATATCATATACATTTAAGACTGGTAAGTATTGCCTATATTTTATAGTAACATAAAATTTCTACAACAGCAGATTACTATTTAATTACAAAGGAAATCCTTACCTTCCAGGAACAGATTCCATTTCTGAATTCTCTTGTTCAGCATCTTCCAGCATATTCTAAAAAAAAAAAGAAATATTAAGAAATACAATATAATATACACTTAAACTAGGAATACAATTTACATAACGGAAAATCAAAAACATTCTCACAAGAAGTGCAACTACAGTAAAAGTAAGAAAATTTCTTTATTAAAAGTTACTGACCCTTATCATCTGGTGACATCCAAACAAAACATTAATACAAGCAAAAACATTAAATACTCAAGTCCCAAACACTTTGTAAATTGAGACTTTAGTTACTTCCATAATATCATCTAAACATGCTGGTCTAACAAAGGAAAATAATTCCATTAAGGGCTACATGGGAACTCTTCACTGACTGCTGATGTAGCCTTCTGGATTAATAAAAGTACTGCAAAATTATCATATGTATTATAATAAATGAACCCTTTATATATTATTATTAATCATTATTGCCATTGGGACAGTATTTAAACCCAAATTATTCATGATTATTCAGTTTCTGTTTGTATTTGTCTTCTTCCTCTTCTCTTCCCAAACCTCTCATTTGCTCACTGTATTCCTGTTTCCTTTGTTCAGTCCATTTTGTTCCTGTTTTCTTCTGTATTTTAAGTTCTGTGTTTATAATTTTGTTCTTGAATTGTCCCCTTTCCCAGTGTCATTTCCTTGCTGATCCCTGTATCCCTCTTCTATTCCCTCAAACCAATTGGTTATCCTGAGCGAACCATTTACCATATCAAAGATCCTTCTTGTGAGTCTAGTGCTGTTCATTCGCTGTAAATGTCCATAGAATTGTAATATACGTATTCTGATCATGTCTGTCTATCTATCAGTATGTTCGTATAGTTCTTTCATTGGTCTTTTCATCCATATGCAGTCTTTATAAATTGCTCCAAAAAATTTTCTAAGGATTTTGCGTTCAACTTTTTCCGCTTCTGTGATGTCTGAAGCCCCAATTGTAGTTGTTTCTGATGCATATAATGCTTCTGGCAGAACCACTGTTTTGTAATGTCTTAGTTTGGTCTGTCTTAATATATTTCTTTTGTTATAATATGACCATGTGAGTCTGTAAGGCTTCTGAAGTTTTTCTGATCTTTCCTAATTTTATAGCTTGTTAGATCCTCCAACTGGTATGTATTCCCCTAGATATTTGAATTTCTTGACTCTTTTTGTGTTTCCAAATTTTGTGTGTAATGTTTGTACATTGTTGTTTTGTTTCTCCATGTACTGCATTTTTTCATACGAAATTAGTAGCCCTGTTTTGGCGGCAATGTGATGTAGTTGTTCCAATGCATCTTGTGCTTCCTGCCTATTGTTGCTGAGAACTGCCAGGTCATACGCAAATGCCAGGCATCTTACGATTATTTTGGTATGTCATGTTCTTCCTCAATGTATTCCGTTGACCCGTTTTTCCCATTATTTTATAACTTTGTCCAATACCATGTTGAATAAAATCGGTGATAATCCATATCCTTGCCTGATACACGTGAAAATTTTTAAAAGGTTCTAATGTTTCACCCATAAATTTCACTTTAGACGTGGTATCAGTGGGTGTTTGTTGTATCAGAGCCCTTGTCTTCTTGTCTATGCCGTATTCTTTCATTATGCCAATGGAATCTGTTTATGGAATCATATCCCTTCCTGAAATCCATAATTGTTACTACAGTATTGTTTGTTTGTCTTATCATCAGGAGTGTTCTCAGATTCCGGATTTGTTAGATGCTTGATCTTCCTTTTCTAAAGCCTGCCTGGTATTCACCTATTTGTGGATCTACCTGAGGTTCTAGCCTGTTCAGTAGGGCTTTGGAAAGGATTTTATAAATTACTGGCAGCAAGGAGATATCTCTGTAATTGTTGTGATCCATCTTGTTACCCTTTTTATGTAAGGGATGTATTAGTGCACATTTCCATTCTTGTGGGATTTTCTCTGTGACCTAAATATCTGTGATAATTTTATGAATTTTCTTTGCGAGATTTTCGTCTCCAAGCTTCCAGAACTCAGCAATAATTCCATCTTCTCCTGGTGCTCTGTTGTTTTTCAGTTGTTTTATGATGTCCATTATCTCTTCAGATATGGGTGGTGTAGAGTCGGATTTGGAGTAGTTTCAGTTATGGTTAATTTTCCCGTCGGTTTCGCACAGTTGAGGAGATTTTCTAAGTATTGTGCCAGAATTTTGCAGTTTGCTTTGGCATTCATTTCAAGGGACCCATCTGGCCTTTTGAAACAAAAGTTTGGAGGTTAGTAACCTGTAATATTTTCTTTGAAAGTTCTGTAAAAATTTCTTGTATTATTTCTTTTGAAGTCTTCCTCAATATCTTGTATCCTTGTCTGTCATATGAACGCTTTCTCTTCTCTAATTTCTTTTGAGGTTTGTTTCTGGACTGTATGAAATTGCTGCCATGTTGCTGTTGTTTTGTTACTATTGAATTTAGTCCATGCCTGAGCCCTTCGTTCAACAGCCTCGTCACATTTCATGTTCCACCATCTATGTCTGCGTTTTATAGGAGGTTGTCCCCAACGCATCCTAGATAATACAAATGGGTTAATTTTGTGTTATTACTTCACCCCTTGCCCACAATGTGATTATTAGAACTGGGAGAAAATTGTCATCTTGGAATAAATAAAATAATAGTAGCACTTATGAAGAAATGATCATGCGTTAATCTGTAGATGTAAAACAAAAATCTGGATGACAGGGCTTAGAATACACCAAACATCAAATTGAATAAGTGCCTCAAGATTACTGCTCTCCTTGTTTCACTAAATCTGTTTAGAAACTTCGAGTTACCAGACTGAATACTTTGTAAAAATTAGTTGATACATTATATATGAAAGAACTGGGAGATATATCTACCAAATACATCATATCTGTCAGAATAAATAAAAACCATTGAGGTTGTTGTTTATGGCTCGTTGATGGCATTGTGGCTGAGATAGGATTGAGAACAATGAATGTGAATGAACTCAGCCATGCAATTTTGAAGGAATCAGCAGGAGATTCACCTGAAGTAATTTTCGGAAATTGTGAAAAATTGAAATATCTATGGTCTAGCTAAGATCAGGCCAAGATTAAAACATAGATTCTAAAAAATGACAGGCCCAAATATTGAACTTCATACGGGGAAAGCAAGATTTCTCGAGATAAAAATCAGTACAGGTGATTGTAAAAAATCTAGTCTGCTGCAGGAATCAATTTGAAAAAAGGCAAACTACTACTAAACTGCTATTCAATAAAGGGCTCACCTTAGAAAGGCAACTAGCATCGATTCCAGAAGTATTATAGTAAATCAGTAAATATATTTCAAACTAATTACAATCTTCTTCCAATAGAAGAAGTACATTAGTTATGATTACTGCTTCTTTAATAAGCCTGGGATCATAAAAGCAACTAAAATTTTTTAAAAATAAAGTATTGAATAGAGGATAATATTACAATGTTTTTACACAACAGACGATACTGCAACACCTTACAATGCACAAATTAGATGTTAAAAAATAAAACTTCTTTATCTGATTCTTTATATGATTCCCTAAAATTCCTACAACCCAATTTTGTCAAGTATATATATTGTTAATGTGTGTTTGTGGTTTTTTTTACATTAAAGAATACTATATTGCTTCTTTACTAATTAATATAACATGCCAAGCTCTTGGCTACATTAAAATCTTGATTACATTTATGAAACAATATACAAAGGGGATTTCTACTGCTTTTATGAAAATAATTAACTTAACTATAAAAGTTCAGCAGATTTAGTCAGATACATAAGGTACTTGAATTTTAATTTTAATTTCTTTGTAACATACAACATTTATCTTATCTCAAAGATATTTCTACATTTAATGATTTAAAATTCTTATAACTGCAGAAAGCATTAAACATGTCAGAGGTGAAGAAACCTGTTGGTAAACAGGGTCATTCACACAGAAAAACTGGAACAAGTGTTGAAGCCAAACAAGGTAAAAAAAAGTTTGTTCAGTGCAATAACTAGGGAAATTGTAACCTACGAAACAATACAGGAGGCAACGTTGAACCACAGCATTAAATAGAGTTTTATTAAAGTGCAAATAGAGCTTTTCATGACCATAACCTAATTAATTCTACCAAATTCTCACTGACGATGAACTATTCCACAAGGGAAAAATGTTTCCCAACTTAAATAAATTAATAAATGGTAGATCACAATATTTAATGCAAAAGAAGAGTAAAGCCTAGAACATGAAGAACACTTTGTTTAATACTGAGACCAGGCAGGTATGTGCTACCAATGATATGTATGTATGCCGATTCCCACTAGCACACAGTTCAGGTAGAGTGGTGGTCACAGCAATTACTCTGGTATCCAACTGCAAAGCCATTACTGAGAACATTGCAAACCTGCACACAAGTTTCAACAGAAATCATTTGAACATGTATTAATGATGTATTGAAAGTGCTAGACTGATTGTGGTGAGGATAACTCAAGAGTTTAAACAATGGAGACAGCTGAGCTGGTACATAGCATTAATTATACAACACTGAAACAGTCCTCATTTCACTTTTAGCTAACCAGCCTTTGATTTTTTAGTTCATGAGGCTTGGATATCTTGAAATTCATAAATTGGATTTATTTGTCTATACATCTGACTAGAGTACAAGTTAACTTCAGATAAAGGGAAAAAGTGATTGGTCAAATGGTATGGAATGATTTAACTAACAACTGGTTTTTCAAAACAGAGGAAGTAACTTTATCTTAGTTATTTCAGAAATAACTTTGTTATGAATGTTATTAAGGACATGCAATAAGAAACAATATGAGGCTAAAGGCAGAGAGTAATATTTGATCTTCTACAGAATATTCTATAGGATGATTGAGAAGTAATCATATTATCATACACAGCTACCAGTGTAGTGATTACAAATTCATTAAAGAATATTGCAGACTCAACAGAATGGCTCCCAAGGAATGTTAATAGCTCTGCCACTTGAGAGGAAAAACAATAAGAAAATCATAGAGATGAAAGTAACTCCACTTTACTTATATCATTAAAATAAATACGGAGTTTTATGACTGCTATATAAATTGACGGACAGTGGCCTATCAAGAGGAAACTCTATCTTTGGTGTGATTGGAGATATTCTCAGCAGGTCAATCTGATGTAATCTTCACAATTTTGTGGCGACAATTTGACAATTGAGTAGGTCTTTAAATCAATATTTTTAATAACGCCTGAGCAAACATAATGTTCTGTGAAATAGAACACATAAGTTTAACAAGAAAAAGAATTGAATTTTATAACAAACAAAAGTTAAAGTTAATATTATCTACCAGCCAGTCACAGATTGATAAGAATAGTTAGATTGACCTCACAACTGTTTATTGCACCAGGTGTAAACAACCAAGATATACTAATGTCTCAAAGCCCCAACAGCAACCGTAATGTGAGCCGACACAACTTAATGTAAACCACCACTGAGGCTGCAAGTCGTGAAACAAATTGTTCTCATTATTAAATGAAACCTATCCATAATTCTTACTCCTTCCTCTAAGATTATGGCTCAATTGCAGCAATGAATAGCACAATACTTATTACATCGTTCACCCAAATAACAGAAAAGAGCTTGTATATTATACACTCGCATGCATCTCAACAGAAATATTTGAGTATTAACTTTTTACCTTATCATCTTGTTTTATTACTAGCAACTAATTGAAGAGTAGAAATTTAATAGCATCACCACAACTATGTTATTTTAAAAAGATATGTGCAATATTTTACAGATCAACACATCTCTTCCTACTGCAACACATTTAAACTTGTTCAGGAAAATTCTGTTAGCAACAAGAGGATACTAACAAAATTAAATCTATCTGTGTGGCATACAATGAAACGTGGAACTTTCTTACTTTTCTTCACCTTTACAAATAAATGTTTCAGTCAGACACATTCTTTTGACTAGCAAATATATAATACATTTTGCCTACACCTTAAGAACTCCATATTTCGCTAATTTTAACTGAAAAATTAAAAGCAAGATATTCAAGAAAATAACTTTTAAACAACTACAGATTGTTATTCCTAAACTGCTTGACTCGTTTGCAACATATTCAGACAAATATTTAAAAATACACGAAAAAAAAGAGTTGATAGATATCGCTGTACAATACATACCTAGTAAATGGCATATCAGTGACGAATTCCCGTGCCTGTAGCACTTTTCATACAAAATTGAATTTGCGCAGTAATTACTGTAAGAATAGCTTTGCCCGTTTTCTTTAGCCAACCTATTTATCACAGTGAAACACTAGTATACAACATTTATAGTTTCTGAAAAAGAATTTGCTCAATTTTTATTTATTTTTTTTTCAGAAAAACAAACCAAACTTATTCAAAGCTATTGTGAACATCATATGGTCAACTTTTACAGTCTAATGAGCAAAATATGCTAATTCACAATTCTTTACCAACCAAAGTGAATAGCAGGCGAGTAAAAGGTGTGTGTTGTTGTTCTGAGACATTAAGTATGTGCTGTAAGACTCCAAAAGCAGCTTTAAATTAGAAACCTACCTCTTCCAAGATTTATACAGCATTTACTGACTCATACTGAGAGAGCAAAACGCAGTAACTCTTCACAGAAAAATGACAATGTTCCACATGACTAGCTGATAGGTTCTCTGTAGAGATAGTTTATATCTATAGTAAGATTTCACTCTCAATATCTGCTGCTCAAAAATTAAGATCATTGCTGTCAAAATCTAAATTGTTGTCCGCTGTTCCCTCGTTTCATCAATACATATAAAATTTATGGAACATCTAAGAATTTATTTTTTAAGTAATGCACCACATAAAGCATTAGTAAATCTGAAATTTCCGAAAATCCTAGTCAAACTAGCAAACTAACATCAAGTATCTCCCTATAACAGAAGTTTAAGTATAGTGATTGTTTTTCATTAGGAATTCTTGGAAGCATAAAAATTACTGCATATTATGGGAACAAGTCAGAGGCATTATGGGAACAAATAAGTGATTTAGTAGATACATAATTTTATACTGGCTTCAAAATGGGGAAAAAAAATAAAAAATGTGTAACAGCAGGGTCGCTTAAGGATTTGGCTAGCTATAATTTAGTAACTGCAGAAATGGCTTCCTAATAAATGTCTAAAATATGCATTCAGGAACACTGTGAGGCTGAAAGTGAAATATGATTATATATACGACACTATTTTTTTTCCTTGCTTCTGCACTTACATCTCATCAATGTCAAGCCAATCAGAAGTGGGAATGGACTGTTGGCAAGGAATTGGTAGGAATTTAGCAATGGCCTTTTGAAGGAACCATTCCACTGAGCACCTAGAGTAATTTGGGGAAACCATGGAAAATCCAAATCTGTATGGCCGGACGGGAATCCAAACCTGTGTCCCTTGGAATGTGAGGTCTGAGCATTGCACTCACCCACTGTGCTCTGTGTAGGTTGATAAACAAACAGTGGCAAGAATTACTCATGCATCATTGAGTAATCGCATGGCCTAGCTCACCAAATACTAACTACATGAAAATATTTTAACTTAAATAGAGAATAATGCTGATTCACTGAACTGGCTCTCAGGTCAGGCTCACACTGCCATCAAGTGCATGCAGGCACTCTGCACCGAATGGTTCCACCAGTTGTTAAAAGAACCACAAAATCACATTCAATAACCTCCTCATTCTCATGCCAAAAGTCATGGAAATATATAGACAGAGCACTATCTTTACTGTGTAGCCTGGCCAGGAAAATGGCAAAAGCATTCGTGCTTAAACAGAAGTTCATAAAATGATAGGAATCAAAACTTAATATTAAATATGTTGTATAATTACTTTTGTCTTTGAGAAGGCCAGTGGCAGATAGGAATGACCTCCCATAGAAAGTATTTATCCCGGACATAAAACCTCCACACGTCCAAGAGTATTAGATGATCAACTCTTGTAAATAATGAAAACACACAGTCTAATATTAACAGCTGCAGTGGGTAAAACAAACTTTTACTATTATAAACAGTGCCCATACGTAATTGTCTATGCATATTATCTGCAGAAGAGAAGAGCATAAATATTGTTGCAAATTCATCCATTCAAGTGAAAAGAATTTCCAACTTATATATACCTCAACAATCTATTTCAAGCAGTCATTTTTTATTTTATCATGTTTCATAATTCACAATTAAAAAAAAAAAAAACCATCAGTAGATAATAAGTATTAGTGAGTGATCACAACTATGTCATTTGGATCTCATGATAACTCAGCACTTTAGTGGAACACGCATTAACTTCACACATGAACTTATCTCTTTGCAATGAAACACAAGCAAATAATTTCCATAAAAATTTGCTCACACCTACTGTAAGCAATAAGGGGATAATAACATGTAACATCACTCTAAGTGACTTATGTCGTCAAGCTATTTTACTTTTTCACATTTAGTGATTTTACATCATGCTGCCCAAACTGCATACAGTAAAAATAAAATACACTGTCAGAACTACACTTATGTAGGCCTAACTAAAACCGGAGAGTAAGATACTCAAGAAAACAGCTTTCGCACAAATATAAATTCATGTCCACACAAGCTTCAGTCATCTATAACAAATTGCTGATCGGAAAGTCATTAATACAGAAAAGAAAAAACTCCTGGACTGAAATTACCGCACAGCACATTAAAAGTAATTAGCATTCTTCTTCTAAATTTCATTGTATGAATGTGTTGTAAGACATCGGGAAACAGGCCCTTAAGTCACGAATTTAATATATTGACATTGAGCGATTATTTCAACAAACTAGTGCATTAAAAACAAAAATTCTAATTAACGAGAAAAAGAAAATTCTTCGGGTAATATCTAGATCGCTATACCGCTATAATCACTCACCGCCTCGCGATGTAGATGACGTCACTATGTTGCTGAATATGACGTATTAAAGCTAAGAAAATATTTTCCTCCACTTAATGATGGATAAGTATCGCCGTGTTGAATCGATGGAGATCGGATGTTTACGCTGTATACAAATACCTCATTTCAATGGATTTTACGTAATTTTTCTCCTGGTCCAGGCCATATTTCAACCTAAGCATAACCGCCAGAATGAAAACAAAACAGTTTATATTGTTATACTCCCTGTACCCACATTATTATTACGATATCGCGATCTATACGCCACAAAACGTTTCATCTTATTCGAGATAATGATACTACTAATATTCAAAATTATTATTATTAACCATAAATTATGGATATGTTACATCTGGTTTGTTCCCGCTCGAGAAAATCCGTACATGCAAGAAACATCATTTTGTTAGCTGCCCGAGTACTGACTACGTCATACCCGGAAACAGCGACGTCATAAGTAACAACAGCAGTTTGCGTTTACATCGTTGTTGTCCACGAGGCGGAAAGTAGTGGTAGCGGTATCGCGATCTAGATATTACCCAGTACTATCACATAAGATGAATGTGTTACCCAACGGCAGAACTAAAGACATTTTGTCTGATAAATCGCAATACAAATATGTCCAAACAGATTTAATAAACACATAAACTTACGGATAAGAACAAACAGTTTGAAGTGGACGAAAATTAATTCTTAAACACAACATTTACAGCTTCTGTAAATGACTCTGCTCACACCTATCAATTGATATTTAAACGTACAATCATATACGACTCGAGCACATGGATAAGTAAAATGAACTTGTTAGGGATTTCACATCAGCCAAACAAATAACAGCAAAGTTCTCAAAGGCTTCCATGTTGTTGTTGGGCAGTAATCAGCAATACGACTCCACAAACACATAAAAAATAACAGACCTACCTCTTCCTTAATATACACAGCGTTTATCGGCTCCATTTCACTTCTTCTTGACGACTTGTAAAGTGAATATTCCATACTATTGCTTTTTTTGAAGACAAAGCACATCCTTCAACTCACACAGCTGATAGTTAACGGGTTAGCTACAACGATACTACGAGTTGGAGAGAATACATTTCATTCTGTCTCTATTGTAAGAAATTGGAACTAGGTTAATTTTTTAAATTGTTAGCTCTATTCTTTCATTCCATCCATACTATAAACATTTTATAGATACTCTAAAAGATATTTTTAAAGTTATCAGTTGGTACAAATATGTCGGTAAAACTGCAGGGTTACTTCTCAAATCGTTTATTCATTTTTTATTATTATTATTTTACTTTTAAATAATGTACAAAATAAAATTCATGAAGCATGATTTATTATTAGCTGAGATGGAGCCTAAGTACAGGTGCAACTTCGCTGCCAACTATTTTAGTGTTAACTCACTTTGAAGTTAAAATATGTTGTTGTTTGAAATTGGTTACTCAGAGCTTTGACTACCAAACCTACAAACATTTGCACTTCCTTCACCAGAAATAAAGTGCCAGCTTGTGAAAACGGTCATCTCTTTCCTTACACGTATTAATCCTAATTTTTGTACTAATATCCAAACAGTCCTAATCGCCAGTATATGCGTTATAGAGCCCAGTAAAATTAGATAAAAAAAGGGATAATTTCATTTTAGTGTAATACATAATATTAAAACTCTAACAGACACATTAAATGAACATAGAATTATCATTACTGCTGTGCAAGAGACTAGATTTATGGATGAGGACAGCTTTGAATCGGGAGGATTCAGGATACTTAAGGGGAAGACGGGGACAAGAGTTATGAAAAATGTTCCCCACCTTGGAACAGGTTTCGTAATTGACAAGAAAATATTAGACTCCATTACAAGCTTCGAGTCTACCTCTGAAAGGTTATCTACACTCACGTTTAAGTCGACCAACAAAGTGTATACAATTGTGAATGTTCATGCCCCTACAAACATTGACAACAAAAAGAATAAGGAGAAGGTGGAACTATTCTGGGAAAAACTTGATGACACGATTCAGAAGATCCCTGATAAACATAATGTCATCCTTCTAGGGGATTTCAACGCCCAGGTGGGGAGAGAGAAAAAGTTCAGGCATATAGTAGGGTGTTACCCAGCACACAAGAGAACGAACCAAAATGGTATCAGGCTAATTGAATTATGTCAGGCACACAATTTGATCCTGAAGTCAACTAGCTTTAAGAAATTGTCCAAGAAAGCAGAAGACGTGGATATCACCTAACCCTCTATTGGGAGAGTTCCAGTTAGATCATGTTGCGGTAAAGCGGAAATTTCATAAAGAAATCCAAAATGTTAGGGTTCTCAGAGGGGCCAACCTCGACTCGGACCACTACCTATCTAAAGTGAAATTTAAGATCATCCCTAAGAGTAACTGTCAGAAGAAAAACCGTGCACGAAGGAGATATGATCCAGAGAAAATAAAGGAGAAGAAGGAAGAATGGAGTCAGTTAACCAGCGAACTAGAAGGACAGGGCTGGAAACAGTTGGAGAAGAGTCTTATAACTAAGGCAGAAGAGTTTGCTCCTGTCTCCAGGATTAAGAAGCACAGGTGGTGGAACGAGGAGTGTGATAGACTACTTGATCTGAGAAAGAAGGCGTGGCACATCTGGCAAACCAAAAAGGACGAAAGTTCCTGGCAGCACTTTGTAGAAACTAGGAGGATGGTGTCCAAGGAAATCAAGAAAGTAAAGAAGGTTCAAGAAGACCAAATACTCAGTAAGATTAATGACGACTTTACTAAGAATAACATGAGAAACTATTATCGGATCTTCAGAGAGAAGCTTAATAAATACAACCCCCCAACCCTCCAACTTCAGGATAAAAAAGGGAACATGGCATATAGTAATAGGGGCAACTGCAAGATACTGGCAGACTACTTCAAGGAACTCCTAAATTGCGAAGAACCACTCCAAAAGATGGTGTTCGATGATGGAAAGAAGTCTTCCACCAACCCTGACTCTAAACCCCCATCTATAAATGAGATCCAGACAATTCTGACTCACATGGAAAATTTTAAGGCATCAGGGGAAAATCAGATAACAGCCGAATTATGGAAATATGCTAGCAAAAATGCAATTATCTCACTCCAGAAATTTTTGAGGAGATATGGAAGAAAGAAGTGATTCCAGAGGAATGGAAAATGGCCCTGATACACCCTCTACACAAAAGAGGCTCTAAATCTGATCCGAACAACTACAGAGGGATTTCTCTGGTGGATGTGACCTATAAGATATTGTCCAGAGCATTACTTGAACGAGCAGAATCCCAGTTGGACTGCCAAATCGGGGAGTATCATGCAGGGTTCAGGAAAGGAAGGTCTTGCCCTGAACAGATCCTAAACCTCAGAAACATTTTAGCATACCAGAAACAGAGGGCGAAACCATATATAGTGACTTTTGTGGACTTCCAAAAAGCTTACGATTCCATAGACAGAGGGTCGCTATTCAATATTTTGGAGGAATTTGGCTTGGACAGGAAAACCCTGAATATCATCAAAGAAACCCTCACAAATACGACCTCAAAAGTTAGATTCATGGGTGAACTGTCAGAACCTTTTGAGATCAGAACAGGAGTCCGGCAAGGGGATGGCCTCTCCCCCCTGTTGTTCAATTGTGCACTCGAAAAAGTTGTGAGAGAATGGAATGCAAGAACCAGAGGAGGAATTAGACTTGGAACAAAAAATAAAGGAGTTACGATTAAGTGTTTGGCATTCGCTGACGATATGGCGATGCTCGCAGAAACATGGGAGGAAGCCAAAGTAACAAATCGCCGAATTACAAGAGCAGGCAGGGAAGTTAGGACTTAAGATTTCTTTCGAAAAAACAAAGATTATGACAAATATACCAGACACTCCTACGAGAGTCCGAGTAGGAGCTCATAAAATAGAGGTGGTTAGGAGTTTCAAGTACCTAGGGGAATGGATTGAATGGAACAACCTTGAAGGTAAAACAATGGAAGCGAGAAGGACCAAAATGGAATTAGCCTTCCAGAAGACCAAAAACACTTACAATAAGAAAAGCCTCTCTTGGAACACAAAGATAAGACATTACAACACAGTAATTAAGCCGGAAGCACTCTATGCAGCAGAGACACTAGTCATGGGGAGGAAAGGACAAATGGAGAAATTGGAAATCAAAGAGAGGAAAATTTTGAGGAAGATCATGGGTCCCAAATTCCAGAATAACAAACAAGTTTTCTACAGAAACGAAGCCCTCTACGCAAAGTCCGAGAGACTCTCGGAAACCATGAGAAAAAAAAGGATTGATTTCTATGGACACATATTCCGAATGAATCCTAACAGACTAACAAAAAAAATCTTTGACTTCTTTTATAAAAAAAAAGACTAAGCCCAACTGGTTTAAGGAAGTGGAAAAGGATTTGAGAGAACTCCAGATTACCGAAGTGATGTTAAAGAATGGTACAGCCAAGACCGTGACCAAAGACAAAAGTAAGAGGTTCCAAGTTGCGATAAACACCAGAAAACCGATTCAAATATCAGAAGAGGAAAGAAGGAAGAGATCAGATAGAATGAAGAAATACTGGGAGAAGAAGAAAACGCAAGCATCCAAGAAGTGATTGATCTGACTGTACCCCAAAGATGGGTGATTCGAAAAAAATAAAATAATAAAAATAATAATATATAAAGTCAACATCGATATCGCCTTCGCTACAGAAGATAGAAACCAAATCTTATTCTTCATCAAGTTAGTTCACTCTAATGTCCTACCCTGTCTTTCAGCTCCTTTATCATATCAGTTACTGATTGTGTTCTGCGGTAATCTCCCTAAACAAATCAAGCTGCTTTCCTTTTCATCCACTCCAACGCCTATAATGTTGGTCCCTTACCACACCGCCAAATTCAATCTACGGTCTGACCAATTTTTCTAACCCAATTCTTTCACTTCTGTCGTACCAACCCTGCTCATCCTCTCCAATACATGAAAAGTTTGGTAATGTGTCTTTACCACCTGCCCAATGTGTCCTGCCCAATAGAAATCACCATCAAATTTAATCACATGATATTTACTCTTTATGCCTTGAACCATACAGTCATAAAACAATCTATATGTTTTATCGGTACTCCAAATAAGCACCCGGCAGCGTGGCTGAGTGCGCACACTGGATAGTGCGGGGTGTGATCATCCTGGTCCCGCGTAACCACTGTCCTGATTGTAGTTTTTAAGATGTTTTTTGAACTCTCCGAAATGAATGCCGGGATGGCCCCAAAATTCACCCTCTGAAACTACACATTACATAAACAAAAATACATTTAGCACACAAAGAATCAGAATCTAGCTACGGACGTTGCACACTAATGACAACACATCTTATATCCTTCCTCGGGAGGCGTCAGGCTCAGCGACAAGCCGGACAAACACGTCGCGTCCTGTAAAAGCTGACCCTGCGATAAATGCAAGGAAGATGAAAAAGGAAGAGTGTTCCCAATCATTTAACTCTTCTTGGCACTTATCTTTATTTCATGATGACCTACTCAGAAAGAAATCCTGTCCAAGTCACCCTGCAGATGTCTTGCACCGTCTTCATCCTGTTATATAACCTTAGGTCGTTTACAAACAACCTAAGTTCTAACTATTAACCATTAATACGATCTCTCATTAGAATAATGAATAGCAAGGGGTCACTGTAGACACAAGCGTCTGTGGGTACACTAGATGCCATGCAGAAATCCCCCCACTACCTGGCACCCGGAAGTGACGTCGACAGGTAACTTCTTTGGTATAGTGTTGCAGCGCCACCACGTTATGAGTTTGTTTATGACGGAATGCGTCTGATCTGTCGATGTGCACGAAACAAGAACTGATTAATGGGTGAGAATCCACAAGATCAAAGCGAATTAAACCTTGAAAGTACCGTCGAATTTAGCCCTCTTGTCGGCCTTTCTCTACTCGTTCGTTGAGCCTCTTGAAATCATTTTTAAAACAAATAAATGTTTGATTATAGGCAAAAGTCTTTATTAATATCGTCAATAAAATATTATTTGAAGTTGAGATAGTGCATCAGGAGGCAGTGTACTATTTTCCGGAAGATAGGTTTAATGATAATGAGTTATGTACCGGATGAGATTATCTTCATTAAAGCTTTGTGTGAGGCTGAAACTACAAAGAATACAGATTATAGAGTGAAAATGGTGCTCCATGGATAATCCAGAGAAATTTGAGGCTACATGCCATCCATCTCCATCTGTCCATCTGAATTTGGGTGGTCTGTAGCACGTAAACGTGTTGCTGCAGTAAGCTGCAGCTTAAAACATTATGACTTATGTGGGGAATCCAGGGAGATTTTTTTCCAAGACTCGCTAGTCACAGGTAAGAGCTTGTTAAATTTAGCTTGTAGTATTAATTACTGTAATTTGCCTAAATGTGCATAATGTAAGTTTGACTTTAATTTGCAGCAGTGGGGAAAAGCCTATACCAGGAAGGCAAGTAAGCTGTTTGAAATCAGTTGAAATATCAAACGCACAGACTATACCATAGACAATCAAAGTGAATCAAGAAGAAATTTACAAAGGTATGCTGCTCTCCATAGAGCTTATGAAGCCAATTATTACTTACCTCTTCATGGCACACCTCCTCCTGCAGTGATCCTGGACACTGGAAATGAGTACAAGGGACCAAGCCTACAGTGTTGAATGGAATTCAGCCCAGACAAAAATGATAACAGGATTAATGGTCAATGAAATTGTGCGCACTGTGGTAGCAGGTAGTGTACTAAATATGAACTGTCATAATAATAAATATTTTAGTAGTTTTCTTACTTATGTAATTGTATCTAACATTTATGTACTCACTTTAGAAACATTGTAAAATTAAATATTTGTTATAACGGATAATTTCTATGAAGGTCCAACCAGAAGACACCTAAACGCAAAAAGCATAAAAAATGTTCCATCTATAAAGTGGGGATTTCAAAAAGAAATAGTTGCCAGGAGATCTTATGAGAAGCTCATGGGGTTGAAGGTAATGATGTGATTTTTTTTTGCCTTTATTTAAATTATTTTGTTATTACTTATGCTCAGCCAAACTGATATTTTATGCTATATTCTTGAGGTGTGAATAGAGATATATAACCATGTTCTGACTTAAAAAATGCTGTTTACCTTTCCAACAGGTGAAATCATGTGGACTCTTCCAAAGAAAGGAGTGAGATTACTTTGGTGCTACTCCAGACGGCATTACTGAGGATGGAAAGACCATAATTGAGTTTAAATGCGCATACTGTGTTATTTGACAAACCATCGCTATGCCCTTATGTGTCCCCAAATGGAAAAGTGATGAACAAAAGATATAATGCACAAATGCAGGCTCAGCTCGTAGTGTTCTTTTAAATAGATCCTAAAAGAATCTTTTAATAAATGTATTTAGCCTCTACTATCATAGGTTATTTTTGCCTTTTCTCCAAGGTTCAAATTCTTGAAGATTGGCGTAATTGTCTTTCTCGCAATGTCAAAAAATTATTATTATTATTAACTGAAAAATTGTGATAGATCATATGCCCAGGTGGAAATCTCACCACATACCCATCCTTCTCCCTTCCTCCTGCAACCCACTTTTGGCCCTCAACAAATTTTTACAATGATGCTATAACAAGTTTATTTTTGAAAGAGTTGAATTTTATGAAAGAGCCATTCTTTACCAACCTAAGTGAACAGCAGGCAAGTAAATGTTGTCTCTTGTTGTTGTGAGACTAAACATTTGCTGTAAGACTCCATAAGCAGCTTTAAACTTCCACAAACTTCTTTCCTCGCCCATCATTTCTAAAACTCGTTGATTTCTTACTTAGTCTGTCCAATTTATTTTCAGCAATCTTCTGTAACACCACATTTCAAATGCTTCAATTTTCCTTCTTTCCTGTATTCCTAAAGTCCATGTTGCGCTACCGTAAAGTCCTGTGCTCCACACATAGAGTTTTAAAAAGTTTTTTTTTCTAATTCCTAGATCAATATTTGAAACTAAAAGATTTCTCTTTTTCATGAAGGCTCTTTTGGCTAGTGCTATTCTGCTTTTAACATGTATGTAACAGTTATGTAAATATGCCAGCTCCCAATAGCAGAGTTCAGGTAAAGTGGTGGTCACAGCAATTACACTGGTATCCAAACTGCAAAGCATTTGAAGAGAGATACTGAGCATGATGGGTGAGCGGTTAATTCTCTGGCCACACATTCTGGATGAAGCCAGTTCTAATCCACATTCAGATTCTGGTATCCGCAAATCACTCGAGGTGAATGCTAGGATGCTTCCATCAAAGGTCATGGTCGAATTACTTCCTATTCCTTGTCCCTAGTCTTATCTGCCTCTGACTGCAGTGTTAACAAATTGTAGAGCCATAATTAAAAAAGTTTGTGAGGACATAGCAAACCTACATATAAGTTTCAGCAGAAATAATTTGAACATAACACAAGCCGTGTGCTCTACATGCAGAACAGATAATTGTGGTGAGGATAAAACTAGCAATTAGGAAATACAGCCCACCAATCTGGTATATAGCACTAATTATGCAATAAAGGAACAATCCTCGTTACCCTTTCAGTCAGTTACCAGGCTATCAATTTATTAATTTATGGGGTTTGGATATCTTGACCATGGACTTGACTAGATTACAAGTTAACTTCAGGTAATGAGAACAAGTTATTGGTAAGATACTAACATTAATATGAATGGATAAAGCAACTTGTTTAAAAAGAGAGTAACTAACTATAGTTCATTTGGAAATAGCTTAGCAATTAATATTATTAAGAACATGCAATTAGAAACAATGTGAGTCTAAAGGCAGACAGTTGCACAGGTTGATTGACAAGTATTTTATAATTGATATGGCATAGTAGCAGACTACACATTTAGTAAATCCTTCACCTGTTGGAAAGAGTGTTGAGGGGATGCACTAGAGAAGTAAGGGAATTGGGTTACAAAACTCAGGCCAGACCACTGCTGGTATATGTTGGCGTAGTTTGAGACCCACAGTTTTTGGTATCAAATACAGGAATTGGTGCAGAGGAAGGCTGCCAGATTTGTCTTTGGAAATTGCCGCAAAACACAATCGGTAATTAATATGATAAAGGAACTGGAGTGGGATTTATTGGAGGATAGAAGGAGGGTGAAGAAGGTCATTGGAGTGTACAAGGACTATACTGGAGATGAAGCATGGAAAGATATTGGTGGGAAAATTAGGAGAGGTGCTTGGAAGGGCAAGGTTGACCATGACCACTAGCTGCACTTTATTTCAGGGATAAGGGTGTGGCAAAATTTTCTTTCGTAGGAAATGGTGTAAGGGCTGGAATAAATTGCCACGAGAAGTGATGAATAATTTACCACAAGCACTGAAATAATTTGAAGTAAAAATTAGTAGAGGTTGTAAGAGGAAAGGAGAAAGACGAGTGTGCAGGGAGGGCCACTCCATCACAATTTTATCAATTATTGTTATTAGGTTAAGAAAAATGTGATGTAGTTATATCTCCCCACAGATTCAAAACGAAACCATTGTTCTGTGCGGCTTAGTAATTAAAAGTGAAATTATGCTGGCCGCAAAGAAGACTTATATTGTATTGGCAGATGAGACGTGTGACATCGCTGGTAAATAACAGCTTTCCCTACAAATCAGTTTTTATTACGTACATAAAAATACAATCCACAAAAAATTTCTCGAATTCGTAGAACTGATGGCATTGATTGACAAATCATAGCATCAAAAATTGATAGGTTTTTAGAAAACGATGGCCTTGGTCCTGCCAGGTGTGTAAGCCAAGGATATGAAGGGTGTTCTACATTAGTGGGTGATATTGGTGAGATTAAATTTTTTTAAAGACAAATATACAAAAAGCCTTGTATTTTCATTGCGCAATCCACAGACTTAACCTGGCTGTAAATAATTTAAATCAAATTACAGAAATATGGAACACAATTAGTACCATATAGTACATCATAAACTTTTTACAAGAAACCTTTTTAAGGAGAAAGTATATGCCAAATATTATAGCTTTTATATGGGACCCGCTGCTCTCAATAATATACGTGTTTTGCCATTTTAACGAGCATTTTGAAGACATTGTCAATGGACTTTTGAATGTTTCTAGAGAAGGGAATGATGCGGCTAGGAAAGGTGCTTACCGGTTATAGTGTGTTGCTATGAAGTCAGAATTCATTATATGCGTTGGATTGAATTCTCAGGATTACGGGAACCTGTTGCCACTGCATTATAATCAAAGACGATCGACATGTATACATGTATGGATCATATTAATAGAGTAATGTCTGTCATAATAGATCATCGCAGCAACGCAGACACGGAGAGATAAAATATTTTAAACACATGTACCAGAACTGCAGCTGCCATTGGAATCGATTTGAAGGTCAGGCGCACTGTATCTGTCCAACAACTTAGTTCCTGCTGAGTCTATACGATTTTTGAAAGGGATCTATTTTCATACCTTATGTAAATTCCTTGATAGCGTCTCTGGAGCAGTGTTTTTGGATTATATATTGAGCTTTTACACGTTTTGTTTTAAATCTAACTCTAATTATTTAGTAAATAATCAATTAAGGTGAGTATTCAGTTTCAAATCGTATTACATGCCTTACAGTAAATCATGTCAGTTTGAAAAATAATCTATTTATCTAATAAGCACTGAAACTATTACTTTATTTGCAAAGAATTACATATATTGCCAGCAGCCGAGAAAACCCTTTCTACCTCCTGGTTTTGAAAAAATTAACTTTCCGCACTTTTTTTTTTAGATCATTAAATCTGGGAATCACCTCAGTATGTTGATGAACCAGTGTTACGGTCACGCTTTGTGCTTCAATTGTGGCGTCCAGGTCTTCGTGGTATACGTCCGAGTCAAAGTTGATTCTGTGCGTTCAATTTCTATCAGTAGTTTTCATTTTTTTTTTTTTTTCTTTTTTTTTTTGGATGGGAGGGGTACAAAACGTCGACAATTGCCAATAGTGTGCTGTGTGAAAAGTATAATTGCAGATACCAAGGCAGAACGTTTTCCTGACTCTTGTGCCATCAGGTCTTTTGCCGATAACTTCAGTTTCAACAGCAACACCAAAGCTTGTTAGTCGTTCTTTGATCAAACTGATGCAATGATCAATGAATCAGGAACCTCGTATTCTAAGCAAGCTGATATTAAAATGTGTTTCTTTGCGATGAACATAAACGTTTAAATATAGATGATTTTTTTGGGACGTCCCACTCATCAAACTCTCAACGAAAATCTTTGACATTGTTTCTTGAAATATTTAACATGAACACTTATGTCAACGTGTACGGAACTTGAAAACTTTGTTATAACAGATCTTATAGAATTAGCAAATTAGGAAATTAAAATCCACTTTTTAAAAGAAATAGCAAATAGATGAAGTACAGTTTAAAACAAAAAAATTAACACATCATTTATTCAATAGATTTTGAAATAGCTGTCAGTAGTTGTAACCTTCTCTTTGTATTGTTTCTACTTCGTCCACAGAAACCACTCTAATTGTACCTTTTTTGTGTGTACGATCTGGGACATAGGTTTACAATAGGGCGACATAACTCAAATTACAGTAATGTATACAACAAAAACAAACCACTGTTCTTATAAAAACGTAAAACTGAATACATTTACTTATGTGAGTCAAATGTCAACTTGACGGTTACAGGTAAACGGTTCCGTGGAAGGGTCACAGGGATTCCATGTTCTTCCGAGAAGTAAATAAATCGTTCGTTGAAAAGAGTCATAACCGCGCCATGAGAATGCTATCATGGATGTGTTTCCGTTTGTGACGGCTTACCAATGCGAGACTGGTTTTTCAGCTTACGCTTATAAAAATGAGGACCCGCCAAAAAATATATTATCAATTAGGGTTCCGTGGCCAAAAAAAAAAAAAAAATTGGGAACTGCAGCGGTAGAGACCGAGTCGGACCGGAAAGTGACGACAAGGATGCTAGGTGACGAAGACTGAAACGTGTCTTCACCCATTTTACTGATTGCGGATCCACTTAATTAGGTGCAGGATCCACCAGACTGCCAAATGATGCGGGATCCCGCATTGTTGGATTGAAATCCATAGATACATTCTAGTTAAAGTTTAAGTATGTTATTGGTTGATTTAAAAATACTATAACTTAAAATTTTTTGATTATGAAGTCAAACTATGGGATAAACTATGGAAGGAAAAGGGTATGATAACAGAAAATCTTGGAGAACTTACGAAAGAGTTAAATGAGGCGGTAATATCCTTTTGTGCGAAGAAAATCCCAAAAACAAACTCAATCCTAATGTCCTTGGCTCAGCCTTGTACAACAAGCAACATACAGAGTCCTTCTCTATACTGCGCCTTGTTAAAACTTG
>JARYHS010012347.1:0-15205 GCA_031002005.1 Vandiemenella viatica
CCCTACTTGATTCCTCAGTGAACTCGCGAGACAATCCAGCATGTCTTATAACTAAATATTACACATCTTATGAGTAGCATGTGACATATATCATTCTCTATACAACTAATTTAAATCTTTCTTAGGTTGCCCTTTTTTTAAAAAAAATATTCAATTAAAATAAAATTACATCATTTTATTATTATAATATGCAAAATTATTTATTATCTATAATTTTTTTAGACAATTATTCTTATAATTACTTATTAATTCACTTTTACATCACAAAAGTATCCTAACAGTTATATTTGTCAAATCAATACATGACATGAACTAGCATTTTAAATCCTAATGCTTGTAATTAATTACAAAATTTTATTACAGCCTCCTTTTTTTAACAACCTCTGTTGAAATAATTTCCCAGACTGGTATCTTTTTCCAATTATTTAATATAAATACAGATTTTATTGAATGTTTTCCATAACATCAGAGGCATTAACAGCGTCTCTGGTCATATTTGACAGGCCAGCTGACTCGAGTAAACAAACCCCACTGCGATTCCACGAACGCTTTCCCTTTCAAAGGGGCAGGTATAAGACTCGGTCTCACAACAGAATACCCAGCTGCATATTGTGTGTTGAGCTAACTGTTACTTCACACCCGCTTACAGTTCAGTTTCGGCTACATTCCGTCAAACTAAATATAATTTACTTATATTGCATTTATGAACAAGGTCTTTGATAACAGACAAATGACTTAAACATTTACTAATTCGTTAGCTTAATTCTTCATTTCGATAAAAGATTATCTCGGGATATCATTTTCTATCTCAGACAGAACTTTAGGCTGCTTAGGGAAAAAGAACACTTCTGTTCTTCATTAGTAGTCCATAACTTTTCACTATGCTTTATTTTGGTATTGTCCGATGCACAATCGTCATTGACGTTATGAAATTGCTCTTCCATTCTACATTAATCTTTATCTTTTCATTTCTTCGCAGACCAGCGCGCTTTTACGTGCTAACCGACACTTATCTTTCCAGTTTGTGTAAATTCATACGATTTATCTCCTCTTCTAAGGGAATGTGGGTGTTCATATTAAAAAGCATCTCCATTTCTTTCACGACCTGGTACGTTTTATAATCGTTAAACCGTGGTAAACTATCGATTTCTTCCTGAAATCATAAACCCTTCGTTTTTCTTTGAGAATTTCTCAATAATTGCATCTAACACGGCTTTCTTCGCGCGTTCCCTTCTTTATTTTGAGTTCCTAGGACAACTCAGAACCGCATTTTTCCTTTTTCCGTGAAACATCTTTTAATTCATCATCCCTTTTTTAATGATTCACCGCGTAACTCGTAAGTACTTCTTCAAATTATTCCATTTTATTTCTTCACAGGTCTAGACAATAACATATAAATTGATGCTCTCCTATTATCTTTATTTTAATCATTTCTTGATTTGTAACAATCCAACAAAATCCAACTTTTCATTCTATGAATCCGCAAAGTCATTTTATATTAATTTAATTCCATTAATCGTCACAGTGTCTAATTGTTAGCTTTTACTCTCATCCGACTTCACATAGCGATCGTTAATCACCTCATATTCAGGGGCGTAGCTACTATGGGGCTAGGCGGTGCAGTGCACCGGGGCCCTCACGCTCAGGGGGCCCCCAAGCACCCAAAAGCATACCTCAAGGGGCCCCTAAGCGCACCTCTAGGGGCCCTGAAGCGCAGTTTAGAGGGCCCACGAGCCTTCACGGCAAACTGGCGACCTTTTTTTTTTTTAGCTCTACCGTCGTCTAAGGGGCCCCTGAGAACACAGTAGCCCCTCACTAAGGGCCCTCGCTGCTCAGGGGGGGCCCCAACCACTGCTCAGGGGCCCCTAAAGAACAATTCAAGGGCCCCCATCCTCAGTTCAAGGGGCCCCTACCAGCACACAAAGCAAGAAAAAGGTCGCCAGTTTGGCCTGAGGGCCCAAAATAATTTTTTTGCACCGGGGCCCTTGTTGACCTAGCTACGCCACTGCTCATATTATAATCTTCTCATTTTCTTCTAAAATCTTGAATTTGTCTATCGGACCAAATTACTTTTCTTCTTTTACCATATCCCACAGATATTTACACACTTTTCCGCATATTTACTTCTATGACTTTGACGAAGTGATTATTCGTGGGTCTCCCCCTTTTAATGATGTATAAAGTATATTTTCTTTGATGCAACCACTCATTTTCTTATTTTTCAAAGCAACGAATATTTATCTAGTTTACAGTATTTTTTTCACAGTAATCCACAACGTTCACTGTTGGGTTACCGTAATTATGACGGCAATTCTTCTTTAGTCTTAAGTAGAACAAGAATTTTACTTGTACAAAATGGTCTTCTCGCCCGAAACACATGTACCAATACAAATAGCAAATCGTTGCTACCATCTTTTGAGGGTGGACAGGTTCCATTCATCAAAGCACGTCTCTTTGACCGAGGGTTGCTCGTCCAGTGAAATACAATAGCCGCCCCTGGACGCAGGTAGCATTCTATAGCTGTGGACAGATTAATTGGCGGGTCAGTGTGAACGCGCTGTTGCCGTACTTGGGGACAAACTCGCGATGCGCTCTCTTTCTATCACCTGAAAATTGCAACGCTGTGCGGCCTGTGTTGCCTAGTCCAAGCGACAGCCCACCCCCAAACCTTCCACCTCCCTTTCACTAAAAATGTGTGAACCTGAGAATCGGAATTAGAAAGTGTCAGTGTGAGTGTGAACTTGCTCGAGAGAGGATATTTTGATTTTTAGCGATTTACGATTTTTACGTGCGATTTAAATAATTCCATTGGTTATTTATTAATTATAGTAATTTAGTGTAATAATTTTACCGAACAAAAAGTGCAGTAACTTATAATTAGGGAAATTTAGCAAGAGAATCTTGCTACTAAAAATGGATACTTAGGAAGAGACTTATTCTCCTATTCCAGGTGTTTCCGAACTAACGACTCCCAACAAGACGCAAGTCATCGACAGCAGAACCACCTCGGCTGAAGCAGACAACTGAGTAAATCTATCATTCACAATGTATATAAATATTTCAAACTTCTTGTGGACAATGATCGAGAAATTTTGTCTTCTACATGTACGCTAGTAGGAAAAGACTTGAAAAATATGGACGTACTTGATATTGACGAAATAAAAAACTGTAGTGATTTGTTACCGCAAAACGAACCATATTGCGAAAAAATTAGGGAATGGACAGGCTATTTGCGCTGCAGCTTGTGGTTGTCGGTTTGAGAACTGTCCAGCGCGTGTGTCGTGAGGGAAAATAACCTAAGTTTGTTTCTCGAAAGAAAAATATGAAACAATACAGCACTCTAACAAAGCTTAGCGACTTTGACAGTCCTTTGTCAGGAGGACAGTACACGAATTTTACGATAGTGATGAGTGGTAATATATAAACAGATAATTTTGTCGTTAATTATGCAAGTTTTTCAGTGCAGAGGATGACAAAATAAAATTTTGATTTTAGTTATAAATATACGAACTGAAAATAAAATGTAACACGTGGACTTTTAGCCACAAATAAAAGAAGAGTATTTCCATAAGTTTCCTTAGTCTGTCGAGAATTTTATTTTTCTGCGCAAATAATAGAATAATAAATAACAGGTCTTTGAAACCTCCAATTATATTAAACGCATCTGCAATGAATAACTTTCTTAACGAAATGACATGCATCAATATTTTATGACAGAATAGTGATCATAAATTACTTAAAACACGTTACAAACCATTACTACAAGTAAAGAGGTGAATACAACTGTTACGCGCACGGCTTGGCAACGGCGCATTTGACGCCACCCGCCAATTAATCTGGCCAGAGCTATAGAATTCCGCTACCCTCAGTTAAACTTTCTCCAAACGAGTCCAGCAAACTCTTGTAGCTCAGGCATCAATAATTTACAAATCTCTTGTCCCATCGTTCAATGCTGTAGAGGCATAATTAACTCGCTTTCAATTACGCCCGTTAATACTGTTTGTCTCTGTAAAACTAATGAGTATACTTGCAACAAAAACTACTCAAACTACAAAAACAATACTATTTTTATCTAATTTACTACCTCCTCAGGCATATTCCTTAAATCTTCACGAAAAATTCCCTATTTCAATCTTACTGCAGGGATAGCAAGTCGATAGTATATTCCTGATTCTGGACTGAGCCTGCCTTTGTGTTATCTGCAATCAAATTTAACGTGGCATTCTGGTCTGACGGTTTTTCACGTATGTGTTTATTTTGGTACCGACGCTGGTTATTCTCCTTTGGATACCACTGCCTGTTAAAATCTCTTCTCTGACCTTGTTTTTGTTTCAAGTGTTGGTTTTGACTATAAGGATTTCGATCAGCCCTTGCGAGACCATCGTGGTATTGGCTTTTTTTCATCTGATCGAAGTATCTTAATGTGTCCAAAAATTGCTTTCGCGTGGTGATCACGGCTGGGTTCAAATTTAATTGCATTTCTGGAGGGAAATGTGTAATGAGCGCGGCATTTAGTTCCATGTCACTCATAGGCTCATCTAAATATCCTGACAATACTGATAATCTCATTGCATATCCAAACATAGAATTACTTCTGCTTGGATTAAATTGACCCCGGCATATCCGTCTTCGGGTTTGTAATTGTTCGTCTTTCGACCAGAATGTACTTAAAAATACACTTTTAAATTGTGGGTAAGTAAACTCTGGTGGGCAGAACACTGTACACCAGTCTTTCTCCTCAGGACCAAGAGCTAATCTGGCTACATGTGTCTTTAGAGCTTCCGGCGTATTCTTTAGATCAAAATAGTACTCTAAATCATTTATAAATCTCCGTGGATTAATTTTCCGTCGAACTTCGAATTTTGGCAGCGCCAATTCCTCTTGATTGTATGTTAGTGCTTCAGAACCAATTGATACCCTTCTCTCATCGACTTTCGCTTCAATTTCCTTACATTTTGCGATAATGTCAGCCCGAAAAGTCTTCTGAACTTGATGCGATTCTTTGTATAGCTCTAGTAATAAATTTAGTGATCTATCAAAATCCCTCATTCTTTCATTGACTGTTGAAAATTTTTGACCCGTGCTAGTCACCAACTCTGAAACTACCTGTTCAGTGTGTAAAATACGTGTTTCGTGTTTTGAATTATCTTCTTTCAGTTTATCACATCTTGTAATCAGTAGATTCGATGTGCACTGAACTACAGACATTTCTTGTTGTATTTTTGTTTGAAAGCCTTCAAATTTATTGTTAGTTTCTGTACAAAAACTATCAAACTGGGTTTCTAACTGACCACTTAGTGCTTTAAAATTTTTATGAATCTGTGTGTTTTGTTCGCGAATTTGAGCTTGTTGAGCGCCAATTTTAGAGTGAATCTGTTCTATTTGTTCTGTTAATACCTTTTGTAATATTACAAGTACTGATTCTTGCAGGAACTGATTGCTATCAACGTTCTGTTGGTGTTTATTGTGCTTAATGTCACATTCCGCGTCTATATTGTCTGACTGACTCGGTAGCGTCACTGTGCTATCGTTTCGCAATTCCAAATATTCCACTCTGTTATTTGCCATGATTGCACAATTACCACTGGATCCGTGTACTGAGATAGCTTCAGTCTGATTCTCAACCAATTTTGGAATCTCAAGCCCATAATTAAATTTTAGCATAAAGTTCGTAGCTGTGCAATCAACACTCAGGCTAAATCCTTTTTTGTATATATACCCGATAACAGTCATGATACCTACAACGAAAATGCGATACGGTTTCACGGGGATATCATCTGGAACGCCGGAAATAAATAAAAGTGCGAGAAGCAAACAAACAAAACGCTCCATTTTTTTTCAAAGTTTGTAGTATGACTCAAAAGTGACAAAATTCCGACTGAGTTTATTTAACTTCTGAAAGGAAGATTATTTTTAGATCAACGTCCCATTAAATCTGATTGACAACCCTAATATTTTGATTCCCGATATCTCACGACGGATTATCCCACAAAAAACAAACAAGAAGAACAGAACACATTTGACAAGTACTAGGATCGTCAACACACGTAAAACAAAAACTTGAATGCTCATTACAAAAATTTAGAAAAAACACCTGCCAAAGAAGACATTCAAAAATCAAACATGCCGTTTTTCAACGCTGAACCACCGAAACAATCTTAACATTACACACCAGTCTCGAGAAATCGTCTCAACAGATCCATTACCATTTACTACCAAAATTCGACAAAACCAAAACAATCAAAAGAAAACCAAAATCATATTTCAACAACACAACAACATATCAAATGAAAGACAATCGTCACATCATATTTCCACCATTGATAAACAAAATCATTTTTCAACGTCGATTTGAACATGTATCAACACAATACATCATATAGTATGATTTTCAAACTGCATCCATCTCCGTTGCAGGACTAAAATAAAATAATTCAATGGCAGAGCATTAACATATCACATATATCATAAAATAAAATTTTCTGCTGGATCATCTGGTTTCCACTGAAATAAAATTTCACGATTTATTTAATATCAATGCTTCATAGAAACTCGTGCAATCATTCATATTTCGATAGCCCCACGTTTAGAGTGCCATGTTGTAACGTCTACCTTGGGGACGTTTACTTTTGGGTCATACTGTTTTATCATTAGCAAAATTATCAATTTGGAATATCAAAAATCATACTTAATCTTCAGCTAATCACATGAAATATTATTGTAATGAATAGGAAAATTGAAAATTGGGTGTACAATTTATTATTGTGAAATTAGGCAAACACGAAGTTTGTTTTTATTCTGAGGTTAACAAGTACATATCATTGAATGTCAAACAGTTAGAGCAAAATCTCAGGGTCATTACTGGGTGGAACGATTGCATGAGTTTCCGTCCGGGTCGTAGCTTTTACCATTGTTCACAGCCCAGGTCAGCGACCAGGCAAGACCAGCGCCACATGAGGTCATCCAGCTTCCTCGACCGCACCGCGTGAATGCAGTGTCCCCAGCTCCGGCGTCGTTGAACGGCTGTACTCGATGAAGATCAGAACCAGAGTCTCTCGTCGTCCGTTCTCCTCCTCCGAGCAAGACTCTGTACTTGTCGTAATGCGATGTCGAGTCCGGCTCTTGGCGAATCACCGCAATCCGCGCCAAAGGACCAGCACCATATTGGCCCCAGAACAGACAAGAAAAAACACCAACACGGCAATAAATTGAGGCGGCTTCTCTATTGGCTGGATCGTCTTCCCCTACTCTCATAAAGCACTCATTTACTAGGAAACGTCACTAAGGTTTATTTTTGCTAGTCTGCGCCAGTTTTCGGCGGGAACTTTCCGAAACGTGCGAAAATAGAAAGCGGGTCTCAGTTATTTATGGGGGTTATAAATCCGCTTTATGTCCACGTTGAGTAGGCCGTTGTCAGCACCCCCCAAGGTGCGTGTAAATCTGGACGCTTTAGTTCCGTCACGTTTCTGTTCGTTGACACGACGCATCGGCAATATTCACACACACCGTGGGATCACTTAGTGCCTAATGGCACTGTATCTTTTAATTCATTACAAGCCTTTTAAAAAAATCATTAAAACATTGTGTTCCCTCCACTTTGCCACCGTGTAGAGTTGAATTACGTCAACAGCTCTTAAGAGCTCAATACATTTCAAGTATTTGGCGTAATGCACATTTACGTTTTCCGAGTTCTTTAAAACCTGAATATAATGGATGCCAACCGCAGAAAAATGGATTAGAATTTCACTGATTTGATGGAGAATGTATGCCACAATTAGTGTTATCTGCTATTTTTAACGAAAGACATGAGTACACCCATTAGAATGATACAGGTAAATTGAAACATTTCTTTTATTATTGCATTTTTCGTTGTTTTATACACTAAATATAAATGCATTATTATTTTCAGTTAATGCTACAGAAGAAGAGAATTCGAGCAAAGATGAAGACTTTGCTGCTAATGATGATGATTATAATGAAAAACTCAATTTAGAGGAAGAATAAAAAAATTCAAAATAAAAAATATATTTTCGTACCTACATAATTAATCAGAATGAATTTTTTCAAGTAATTTTATTTTTGTATTAATTCATTTTTTCAGTCCTTTGTACAGTATACAGAGGATAGATAAAAAATTTTTTTTTGTAGAAGTAGCTATATCACACATCAATATTTTTAATTTAATGTTGAATTTATGGAAATTCTAAAACAGAAATAACCATGCCTTTCGACTGCTCCAAAATCTTTTTAAACAACTGCCCGCTTGCTATGAATCACGTGGTCCGGCGGGAGCCAGTCGCACCGCAACACGTTTCATGTCAGCCGGCCGCCAATACACAATTCAATCGCGCTATCGTATCACCTGGCAGGTGTAAATTCCCAACCAAATCGCCTGTCTTTTCAGAATTATTTATTTCTAGGAGTAAATATTATCCTGTGTAAATCTCAGCGTGCCTCTAATACTTTTTCGAAATTTACAAAATACAATTTTGAAACCGCCTGGCAATATTTTAGGCCCGACTAAATAATCTGGCTTATTTATTTTTATTTTCTTTTACATACCAAATTTCAAGATATTAAAATTTCGGAATGCCTCAAGGACATTCTTTGTAAATAAAATTTGCAAAATTAAAAATTCAAAGGTGGACTATGCCCCAATTCCCTTTAGCCAGGTCTTCGATTTTGTATTCAGAAATTACAAAGGAAGTGTTACACAAATTTTCACGGTTCCTCAAATGCCTACCATAAATTTTCCACAACTCTCGGACTATACATATCCCTTAGAACCCACGTCCTTAGTTATCTGCTTCATATATTCTAATCTCTGCCTTCCTCTACACTTCTTAGCTTCCACTGTTCCCTCTACTAACAAATTAACCACGGAGAGTGGTGGTGTAACGGTTAGCGTTCTGGCCTCGCATTCGGGAGGACGGTGGTTCGAATACCCGTCCGAGCATCCAGATTGGGTTTTCCATGGTTTCCCAAATCACTCCAGGCAAATGCCGAGATGCTTCCTTCAAAAGGCCATGGCCGAATTCCTTCCCATTCCTTGCCCCCCCCCACCAATCCTTACCCGTCTCTAAAGACCTCGCTGTTAAGAGACGTAAAGCAGTTAAAAAAAAAAGTAAAAAGAACAAATTAACCAATCCAGCATGTCCAGATTTATGATCCATATAAGACATATATTCTCCAATAAATCTTTCTTTCTTGCTGTTGTCAGTATTTCGACTGGTTTGATGCAATCCTCCATCCCTTCCTATCCTGTGCTGTGCTAACCTCTTCATTTCTACACACCCCTTACAACCCAAGTCCTCAATTATCTGCTTCATATATTCTAATCTCTGTCTTCCTCTACAGTTCTTACCTTCGACTGTTCCCTCCACAAGCAAATTAACCAGTCCAGCATGTTTCAAAATATGACCTACCATCCTGTCTCTTCTTTCTGTATGCTTCTTCCACAAACTTCTTTCCTCGCCCATTATTTCAAAAACTTGTTCATTTCGTACTTTGTCTGTCCATTTAAGTAGTGTAAGTTTGGGGTAGCGTGGCCAAATTCAAGGTCACAGGTTCTATTGTTCTAATTGGATACATTGTATCATTGTATTGTTCTATTGTTCTCCTCCCCTTCTATTGCTCTTTTGCCAGGCCACTTGACTAACCTAAGTTTCACCCCTCATTTTCATACCTATTGTTCTCTCCCCCTTCTATTGCTCTTTTGTCAGGCCACTTGACTAACCTCAGTTTCACCTCTCATTTTCACACCTATTGTTCTCTCCCCCTTCTATTGCTCTTTTGTCAGGCCACTTGACTAACCTCAGTTTCACCCCTCATTTTCATACCTATTGTTCTCTCCCCCTTCTATTGCTCTTTTGTCAGGACACTTGACTAACCTCAGTTTCACCTCTCATTTTCACACCTATTGCTATTGTTCTTTTGCCAGGCCACTTGTTTGAACATCTGCCTTTTCCCCTCACCCCTCCCCTTCACTAACCTCAGTTTCACATGCCTTCCCAACCTAGCACCAGCTGCCGATTCTATTGCTCTTTTGCCAGGCCACTGCGTTTACCACAGGTTCTACCTAACCTCAGTTTCATCTCCCTCTTTGGGTGCACTCAACCGTCACAAATCTGATCACTTAACCTATCATTCACCAACCCACAAGGTATATAGCGAAAGCAGCAGAAAGAAAGAAAAAAAAATCGTTGTTTGACGGACACCATTTCCCCATTCGACTCTATATATGGACGGAAATAAAATATACTCTATATTGAGAGCTTAATAAAATACGATTTAAACCAAATTCCGATCATGATTCTTTCTTTAGTTATGAATTAATGTCTTTAAACGCGCCACGAAACATGTCTCTGAATTTTTTTATCTTTGGTTCCACATCGTCATATCTGAATGTTCATTTCACGTAATATTAAGCACGTCATTTCCACCCCAATCATACTAGGTACGAAAATAAAATTTATATCACGTTGATTCTAAAACAATAAGCTTTCCAATTAAAGTATAATATTTTTTTAAAAGCTGATATTTTCGGTAGCTGATCAGAAATTTTGTCGCTGAGCCAGGCGCCCTTTTCTATTCAGCTTCGAGGGTCCATACACACACACAATGCCTCTTGTCCTCCCCTCTCAACCGAAGACGAAAGTTCATTTCACATAATATTAAACATTTAATTTCTACTCCAATCATACTAGGTACGGAAATTAAATCTATATCGCGTTGATTCTAAAAAAAAAATAAGCTTTCCAATTAAACTATAATTTTTTAAAAAAACTGGTACTTCTGGTAGCTGATCAGAAACTTTGTCGCTGAGTCAGGCGCCCTTTTCTCCGAGGGTCAATACACACATACAATACCTCTTGTCCTCCCCTCTCAACCGAACACGCAAGTTCATTTCACATAATACTAAGCATTTAATTTCTACCCCAATCATACTAAGTACGGAAATTAACTTTATATCGCGTTGATTGTAAAAAAAAATAAGCTTTCCAATTAAACTATAATTTATTAAAAAAACCTGCTATTTCTGGCAGTTGATCATAAATTTTACCGATGAGCCAAACTTTGTCTTTGGTGAGGTTTCTATAGCCTATTGTATGGGGAGTCTCTCAACGTTTCTGCGGGGCGTTTTAATATTCAGTCTTCATAGAAAATTATACGAGTATCAATACTCTCGGCTCTTCACACTAATGCTCACAGCTTCAATTGATATTCCAGCAGCCTCCTATTCATGAATAAAAACCTGCTTCATGCGAGCGAGTGTTCATACATATTTTGTGGGGATCATTAAAGCACAATAGCAATCAGGTTAGTATGGATATCAGTCGAAAAATTAATGGTATGGAAAAGCCTTTTTCTTCCATCATGTTCTGTAGTATGTAAAAGAGTGAACTGTAACCGCTAACAGGCTCCTAATCTCTGAAGTAAGGGAATGGAAGTTTTAATTTGCGGGTAAGGGTTCCAGGAACTGAATCAATGGATGTGATTAACATATCAAGCTTCAACAGAGAATGAATTTGAATGCTGCAGAAGTATGTTTATAAGGAATAATAATAAATAGTATGGTGTAAGTGTTCTGTATTAAGTAAGAAAGATGTTGGTACGAATTAGATCTACGACAGGCATTAAGGTGACTGTAGATTGTCATGACCACAAAAACACACACTTTCCGTCTTTTTGCCAAAATGGTATACATTTCTGTAACCCTCTGCGGTAATGCATGTACATTATATGACTGGTACTGTGATACCGGAACATGCAATTGCTATGTCAACCGTATTCATTCAGGGTGGAAAGTGCCATAATTTTTAACCAATTTTTGGTATATTTGACCAGTATTCATGAATTTTTATTTATTTTTACACTTTTTAAATGAATTTCATCGAAAGTGGCACATACTAACTGATATCTAACATAATTTATGTTTCATCTGGTGTTGAGCCCATTATGTTTGGGTCTTGTGGAGGGTCGTGCTGTTAACATATTGTTTAGTGAAACTTGTGATGTCGTCATCTTCTGCATGCTCTGTTTAGTTCAGCTTCAATACTTTAGTGTGACTTTCGACAGATAAATCTGATGTACTACTCGAGTTGTCCGATGTCATATCGGGCCGTGAACAGAATGAGTTTCATCGCATCAAGTAGTGCGTTTTTTCTATTTTGGTGGATGCACTCAATACACATCGTATGGCATGAAGCACACCTTCTACCATGTAAACCGATGACATCCGCGGAAATCAACAAGAAGAGGCAGCAGAGAACTGAACATTCCGCAAACCACAGTTCGGCGCGTGATACGGAAAAAACGCCTAAAAATGAAAGCCTATAGCCTAGGGCTGCTTCAGGCTTTAACACCTGACGACCATCGCAAACGTCTCACGTTTTGCAACATTATGCAAGAAAAAATAGAAGAAGATGGGTTTTGTAAAAAACTCATTTTTAGTGATGATGCGAACTTTCACTTGTGCGGGAAAGTTAACAAGCATAATGTGCGGATTTGGGGGACAGAAAATCCCAGTGCTTTTATTGAACACCAGCGTGATTCTCCAAAAGTGTGTGTGTTCGCTGCTGTTTCCAAGGCGAAAATGTACGGCCCGTTCTTCTTCAATGAACAGACAGTAACAGGACTAACTTACCTCGATATGGTCTCTGAGTGGTTGCTGCCTCAGCTGAAAGAGGTGGATGATTTCATATTCCACCTCATTTCCATCGGGAGGTCAGAACATTTCTCAACGAACAATTGCCGCAGCGATGGATAGGACGCGAACCCTACAGTGACCAAATACTCATGGCTTGGCCAGCTCGTTCACCAGATTTAACACCATGTGATTTTTTTCTGTGGGGTTACGTCAAGGATCAAGTTTATCTTCTTCCTCTACCTGCGACTATCCCGCAACTGAGAGAACGGATCAAGGCCGCCTTTCTAATGACATGCTGCGTCGCGTGTGGGATGAAATGGACTATCGCATAGATGTGTGCAGAGTGACTCAGGGCGCACATATCGAACATTTGTAATGGATGTAGAAAAACTTGATGAGTTTCTTTACACATCAAAATAAGATTCAAATTCGTATCTCAATTGTGCTAAGTGTAGGATTTTTTGAAACCCCGACAATCATTTTGAATCACCCTGTACCATATATGTAAAAAGAAAAAATTAGTAAATAGTTCTCTGGCATCACCCAAGTCAGAACGATACCACGATAAAAATCACTAAAATCTAAAGAAAAAAAGGTATCTGTTTAAAAAAAAATACAGATATATATAAAGGCAGTGTTCAATACATGTAAATTTACACAAACGTACAGTAAAATGCTACTGAAGCATCTTTCCACCTAAGTTATAGTATAGCTCGATCTGGAAAACCACATACATTTCAAGATAATTTAACTAAACCATGTATGCTAGAAACAGGCCGCATACTTGGAGAAGAGAAGGCAAACAAAGTTTCAGCAGTACAGTGTTCAAACAACACAAAATATCCGACCACACTGAAGATGAACTCATACCCATATCTCTAACATCTGTCTGCAGCAGAATTCTGGAACATGTCATATGCTCGAACATTATAAAGTTTCTAGATGAGCACGAGTTATTTACACCGTGTCAACACGGATTTCGGAAGAAGAGATCGTGTGAAACATAATTAGCCCTATTTTCCCATGACGTAATGAAAGTTATCGATGCAGGTTCGCAAATTGATGCAATTTTCTTGGATTTTCAGAAAGCTTTTGATTCTGTACCAAACAACCGACTTTTAGCGAAGATTCGAGCTTACGGTATTTCGGCTCAGATCTGCGAGTGGATACGTGATTTTCTAACTGATCGATCACAGTATGTCGTTGTCGACGGGTAAGCCTCTTCTAAGATAAATTTTACTTCGGGCGTTGCTCAAGGAAGTATAATAGGATCACTTCTTTTCTTAATATTTATAAACGGTCTAGGTGATAACGTCAAATACTGGTTGCGATTGTTTGCCGACGATGCAGTTCTTTTTTATTTTATTTTTTATTTGTTATTGGCAATGGGCCATACAGCCATAATACAGCTTATGAGTATTATTTCACAAATATGTCCATAACACAATTCTTAAGTATCTATCACACATAGAACATGATCACTATTGCCATACAACATTGTTAAGTACATAATTTCAGTTACAAGATAAACTCTCAATAGTTGGAAACTCTAATGTTCGTAGGCATCTGTAAGTTCATATGTCCATCTCACAGTTTTTTAGAAATCTGCATAGCATTGTGTAGATCCTGGCGTCGTCGGTCGCGAGGCGGTGTGACACTTTTGTTGGTTGGCCGTGACCTAGTTTTTGCAAGTTGTTCTATTAGGTCTGTGGTGGTGTTGTATCTGTTCTTGCAGCCGAACAGGATATGGTCCATGTCCCGTATGCTCGTGTCGTCGCATCCACACAAGGGGCTTTGCGCTACGTTTATTCTGTTCAGGTGTGCGGGGAAGCAGCCATGGTTGAACTTTAGTCTGGAGATGGTTACGATAGCTTTTCTTGTGATCTTGAGTTGATGGTGTCAATGCTGTTTAGGGATGACGGGGTGGATCTGTCCGTAGTGTTTCCTTTGACCAGTTGTGACTCCTCTCACTCTCTGTTCCATGATTCTGTTGCATCTTTTTTTGCGACTGTCAGGTCCCTCACAGTTACAAACGGATAGGCACTGCCTCCCTCGCATGCTCTCTTCGCCAGCTGGTCCACCTATTCGTTTCATCCTATGCCAATGTGAGCTTTCACCCACACGAACACAAGCGATTTGCCTTTCTGTTTCACCTGGTATGCTGCTTCCAAGATGTTGCATATAATACTGTGTTTGTTGGCAACTTGCATGTGTCCTTGCAGGCTGGTCAACGACGAGCGGGAGTCTGATATTATGACCGATGTTGTGTCCACCGAAGCCTCAGCATACTCAATTGCCTTCTGAATTGCAACCATTTCCGCTGTGAAGACGGATGCTTCTCCGGGTAGTTTGAACATACCATTATCGCTTTCTCTTTAGATCCAAGTATGCACAGCCCATTGATGAATTGGATTTCGACCCGTCTGTGTAGATGTGGGATGCGTTTGGCCATTGGAATTCTGCCAGCTTAGCGGTACTGCCATGTCTGGGGTCTTCAGATTGATGTCGGTTCTCACGTTGAGTGGTGTAACAGATGCTTCATATGGCAGCAACTCT
>JARYHS010012348.1:0-14430 GCA_031002005.1 Vandiemenella viatica
CACTGTAGCCATATTGAAGTCTCGTAGCACTTTATTAGCTAGAATGTCCACAAATTCTGTATAATATCGCGCCACCAAGTAGCCCCACTTCTGCTTGACGGTCAAGGCGTTGGTCACGGCCGGCTGCGCGTCGACGAAGTTCCTCCAAGTAGACTGGCCGAAGAAGACACCGCTGGCAGGATCGTCATTGAGGTGGAAACAAACAGTCTTCACCCCGGCAATCGTTCGGCAGGAGACGGTGTGCTCACCAAGCGGGATGCTGTCGGTGCCGGCGTTGAATAACTCGGACACTACGTCCAATTCCTGGATCAGGACGTTCCATTCGTAGTATGTTAAAACAATTTTATTGTGTCCCACTTTTTCCAGAACAACAACAGGTTCAAACTCATGTTTGGACGATAACCCTATCGTCAAACGTTTCGTATCACCAGCGTTGAGTTGGTAGACAGAGGAGAACAACATCACCAGACGAGACATGGCTGCAAACTGACGCCGGGTCGGCCGAGAGGGGCGGAAAACGGGTCTAGACTAATTAACATAACCAGTCTGCAGCACACGTGCACGGCGGTTTGAGAAAATAAATAATGACCCCATTAAAACGATTTACGATCCGGGGGCTCACACCTGCGTCCATAAAAAGGGACCGACCCTCATTAGCATATAATTTACGACCTGTAACTTAGGTTAAGAAGTGCCGCGTAGCCTCATTAGCATATAATTTATGAGCCGTAACTCAGGTTAAGAAGTGGCACCTGCGCGACGTGGGTGGTCTGGCGAACACCTGCGCGACGTGGGTGGTCCTGAGCTCTCTCCGGCGCCCATAAGGAATACATGGGGTGTTTTGGTCCGGGGTACGAGCTCACTCGCAGGTTATGGCACTACTGCTGGGAACCGAGAGTAGTGGTATAACGGTTAGCGTTCTGGCCCCGCATTCTGGAGGACGGCGGTTCAAATCCCCGTCCGGGCATCCAGCTTTGGGTTTTCCAAATCACTCCAGGCAAATTCCGGGATGCTTCCTACAAAAGGACATGGCCGAATTCCTTGTCCCCCTTCCTTTCCCGTCTCTAAAGACCTCGCTGTTAAGAGACGTTGAGCAGTTAAAAAAAATCAGTGCTGGGTTCCAAGCTTGGCTTAGTTGGAACCCTTTATCTTTGTTTATGAGGTTACTCCGTAGCCGGATCTTGATGGCTTCCTTGTATACACAGTTCCAGAAGTGAGACGTGTTTCTCAGAACTTAGGTGACCTCATATTTAATAATATGCCGTGTCCTGGATTGCGTTCCTCACGCCGACCTGTGGACGCAACCTGAAGATGATGGCACGTTATGCCATCTAAAATTCGTTCATCTACGATCAAGTGATCCGGCCGCTTGCCCGAGAGATTTTCAACCATCAGATTCGCCGGTAAAACTTACAGTTACATTACTGGTAAGTTAATTCTAGGGGGATGTTTTTAGCCAGTAAGAAACACTGGAGTTACCGGATGTATGAGATGTATAATCTTTCTTGATCCAAGAAATCAAGTGATGTTGGTAACCTTTGATGCTGAGAAAATGCTGGTAAGTTAAGCTGGAAGTCCTTTTGGTCGAGGAGATGCTAGAACGTGTATGTAAAACAGTTCTTCTTTATTCTTGTTATGAAACTTGTCAAATAAGCCTGAACTGGAATTCGTAATCATATACCCTGCTACAGATACCTCACAGTTTTTATTTCACTTTAGTGCAAGATAAATTCGAATATATACTTACGCATTACAGCACAAGGTGGTATTCTTAGCGCATATAGAAAGCTTTCAACTTGATTCCCTGCTTCAGCATAGGAAGAAACGGTATATCAACAGAAGAAGTGACCAGAAATGAACTCAAAGCCTTTGTGTAGTGACCTGGGAACTTGCAGTAGTCACTTACAAAAATTAAATTAGCGTATGACATTATTGATTCAGTCAAGGCCCAGGATTGTTCATCTGCCCTAACATTTGATAGTCCATTTTTGTTGTGGCCATCCGATTCGTTGAGTCCCCAATCGCTTTGCGAATAGCAAGAAGATTCTTCAGACCCACTGAAGCCGAGAATCGAAATTGGGACTTTTCTAATCAGAATTCTTACCTTGGAGCGACCTGCGACTCATACCACCTATCTGCCTATTTCCCAAATAAAATCACGTAATTCTAGCTATCATTTTGACAGGTAGTTTACTGCAAACATCCGATTAATGTCCGCAAGGAATCTAGGTGCGTAGCAAGACTTGACTGTAATGTTGTCGTATTGGTAGCTTGGAACAGGCTGGCTTCCTGCTCGATGAATATTCACCAGGAGAGGCCTGGGTGAATCCGGCGCTGCTCGTGTTGTTTACACCGCTACGCAACACGGCCAAGACCTGCGGATTAAATATCAGCCACACCGCAGCATAGCGGCGAAAGCCCGTATTATGAATAATACACGCTGTGCGAGGGCGAATTTCGCCGCCCATTTCCTCCTGGCCTTTTAAAAAATTCCTCTCGCTAAACTAGGTTTCAGTTGCAATTTCGCCGCGCCATTTACATATTTATCCCGCGGCTTGCACCACGCCTGCCAGGCCAGCTTAAGGAGACGCGGAACCGACGCCTGGGATGGAGAAAAAATGATAAGGAAGTGCAAAGAGACGGCCGCTTATCATTTTTTAAGGAGCAGGTCCGCATGAAAGCCAAATGAAGACCTGCCGCGAAGTGTGCAGGTCTGCAAATTGGGTTGGTCGGTAGCCTGTGAGGGTGGAATTAGCTCCGCCACCGATTACTGCCAATTACCATAAAACAATTTGCGCCTCCGCACACCACCACACCTCGTCTTGGCGCACCCGTGGCTCACAGGTGGCAGAGCCCCGTGGGCAAGACCAGCCGAGAGGTGGAAGGTTCGCCTTAACAAGCAGTTGCCGTTCCAGGACAGAAGGGACTAGACTGCAGCGTTTCTGAACATTTTTCGGGAACTGCACCATTTCTTGACCTACTAGAAACTGGCACTAACCTATTGAAATTTACATTAGTCGTTTCGTCAAACCGAGCGTGGTGGTGTAACGGCTAGCGTTCTGGCCTCGCATTCGGGAGGACGGCGGTTCGAATCCCCGTCCGGGCATCCAGATTTGGGTTTTCCATGGTTTCCCCAAATCACTCCAGGTGAATGCCAGGATGCTTCCTTCAAAAGGCCATGGCCGAATTCCTTCCCATTCCTTGCCCCCCATCCTTTCCCGTCTCTAAAGACCTAGTTGTTATAGGAGATTTTAAGCAGTTAAAAAAAAAAAAATTTCGTCAACATGTCTTCTTCACGTTTTGCGATCATACATTGCGGAAAAGTCGCCAGAAATTTAATTAAAAATGCCGAAATATGAAAGGCTGAACAACTGCGAAATGCTATCAGTACCGCAAAAATAACATAAAAATTATCGGTACAGGGATCGTTTCAACCTAAACAGTTTCGTTTTGTCATAGAAATCATGGTTAGGTTCAAATACAGCCTGGACCATGTGGGGGAAAAAAAAAAATCCGAAATTTTTGATGTGCGGCATCCATACGGAAATGGCGTATTTGTTTACAATGGAAGCAATCGATTATCTCCGGTTGCTCGTTGCTATGTAAGACGGCGGGCATCACCGTATTGCAACTCGGATACGTATTGTCAATTTCGTTCCACTTTTTACAATGGAGAAGAGCTGAAAAGGCAAGAAAACATTACAACAAAAATTTAATCAACATTTTAAGACACTGTCACTAATTTTTCAACGATGGCGGCATCTAAAGGCTGTGCGTCACTGTCATATTTCGGAATTTTTAATTAAATTTTTGGTGACTTTTCCGCAATGTATGATCGCAAAACGTGAAGAGGACATGTTAACGAAGCGACTGATGTAAACTTCAACAGGTTAGTGCCAGTTTCTAGTAGGTCAAGAAAGTGGTGCAGTTTCCAATTTTTCAATCGGAGAGCCAGTAAATTGTTAAAAATTACCCTACAGACAACTTACATATATGGGCCTAATTTTTTACCTATATGAATACGGGGCGATTCAGGAGGAATGGTAAATATTAAAGGAGGTGGCAGTGTGAACATTAATGAGTAAAAAAATTTATGTAGGCTCATCATGTGTCCGATTTCCAATCGTTTTGGAGATGACGTCAACTAGACATAAGACTGGAAAAACATATACTAAATTTATACTTGTCTGCACCTCTTTTGGATCTGCGTTTCTTTTATTGTTTCTAATATTTCATCCTTTAATATTTGCTTAAGTGTTTGACTTATGCGGCTGATCTTTCATTAGGTGCTGGAATGTTATGCGTGAAATACAACTCGAAAAATGATCAAGAGCTCACAAATAACTTATTGAAGTACTTTATTCATGCAAAACACAAAAGATTAAATTAAATGTTCGATAATCCCATCATCGACTTCACATATTTTGCAGTTCTCTTCGCAACAGAACGTGTAGCTCTTCTGAGTACGTCTTGGTGTACTTTTATGAACACAGCAGTGTTTACAATCCAAGCGAGTAATTCGTCTCTTGTGTTTACTTTTTTTTGAACACTTCGTTTTTTCAACCATCCCCACACACAAAAACCTAATTGGGTATGGACCGGCGACCTTGTTGGACAATGAACGTGTATTGTGCATTGAAGTATAAGTAAAATATGCGTGTGTTTTTACATGAATAAAGTACTTCAATAAGTTATTTGTGTGCTCTTGACCATTTTCTGAGTTTTATTTTATGCATAACAATATAGCACCTGTATCTCCAAAACGAATGGAAATCGTACACATGTTACATGAACTTTTTTACTTCAATATTGTTCATACTACCACCTCCTCCAATATTTACCATTCCTCGCGAATCACCCTGTATTATTAACAACCTAATGTAAACTCGTAACTGTTTTTTTGCGTATGCTCACGGGTGTAGGAAAGTTCTCGTCTTTAAGGTGAAAGCTTATGACAGACTGGCCTGATGTGGTCTAATACTAACTTGACCATTGCTCCGCCATAATGGGCTTACCAGACTTGAATAAAATCTCCTGAGCCTGAATAACTTAATAGGCGTATTAAATAAGCACAGAAAGGATCGCGCTATAGTATAATTACTTCAAATGTTTTGGTTGATAGACTTGAACTGGATCAATCTCGACTCAATGAATGTATTCTGACAATTAATTGCACAGCAGTTGCTTAAATAGTAAACCGTGAAAATAACCATTAATTTCTAACATCTGTGGTTGCCGTTAATTTGCGAGCGAAGACCGGCATGATACGTCACCGTTCTCTAGCCAATAGCTTTCAAAGTGAAAGAGTGAGAGAGCTTACGAAATTATGTAGTACATTCTGCCAATTCCTATCGCCACGTGCCATGCTCCCGTAAGACATTACTCATACAATGAGGCTCTAATAAAATGGACATTATTCTAATCTTCTAAGAAACGCCGTTCTCTCTGGTGCCTATAATTCCAGTCCTATAATCGTATCATAGAAATACAAGATTTTTTTTCAGGTCATTGAAATATTAATGGCTTTTAGAACGTTTGACTTATAACTTATACTCACTTATAGCCTCATTCAGCAGGAATTCCATCTCCTGTGAACAATTATTACTAATTTATCTTTTGTTATGTTACCTTTCTCGTCTAACAGAATAGCGTAATTTACTGAGGTTTATTGATAAACGCTTCTATATACTTCTCCCTCATTAGAAAAGCACATCCTCTGGTTAGCATAGTGGTTTCCTACATTAAGCAAAGTTAAATGCAGAGATCGTAATTGTTCAGTTATAAAATACGAACGCACAGGTCTTTCTATGTGTAAATTACGAATATCTTGCTATTTCTTTGAAACTACACAGACGGGAAAAAAAATCCCAACACCAAGAAAAAATTATTGTAGAGTAATGAAATTTGGACAATGCATTTGTCAAGTTAACATGTTTAATTGATTAAATTTTCAAGATCACAGGTTAATTTAAGCTCAAGAAAATGCATTTCAAATGTGAAATACTGTTAAATTAATAGCCGGTGTAACCTCCAGAATTTTGAATGCAAGCCTGCAAACGTGAATGCATTGTGTCATACAGGTTTCGAATGTCACTTTGTGGTATGGAGTTCCATGCTTGTTGTACTTGTGCTGTCAATACTGGGACGGTCAGTGCTGGCTGTGGATGATGCTGGAGTTGTCGTCCAATGATATCCCATACGTGTTCAATTGGAGACAGATCTGGTGATCTCGCAGGCCAAGGTAACATGTCGACACTCTGTAGAGCACGTTGCGAGACAACAGCGGTATGAGGGCGAGCGTTATCCTGTTGAAAAACTCCCCCTTGAATGCTGTTCATGAATGGCAGCACTACAGGTTGAATTACCAGACTGACGTACAAATTTGCAGTCAGTGTGTTTGGTATAACCACAAGAGTGCTCCTGCTGTCATAGGAAATTGCTCCCCAGACCATGACTCCAGGTGTAGGTCCAGTGTGTCTAGGCCGCAGACAGTTTGGTTGCAGGCGATCCCCTGGCCTCCTTCTGACCAACACTCGGCCATCACTGGCACCAAGGCAGAACCTGCTTTCATCAGAAAACACAACAGATCTCCACTCCGTCCTCCAATGAGCTCTGGCTTGACACCACTGGAGTCGCAAACGGCGATGGCTTGTAGTCAGTGGAATGCACGCTACAGGGCGCCTGGCTCGGAGCTGTCCTTGAAGTAACCGATTTCTAACAGTTCGTTGTGTCACTGTGGTACCAACTGCAGCTCGAATTTCTGTAGTGCTGCCATTCATGAACAGCATTCAAGGGGGAGTTTTTCAACAGGATAACGCTCGCCCTCATACCGCTGTTGTCTCGCAACGTGCTCTACAGAGTGTCGACATGTTACCTTGGCCTGCGAGATCACCAGATCTGTCTCCAATTGAACACGTATGGGATATCATTGGACGACAACTCCAGCATCATCCACAGCCAGCACTGACCGTCCCAGTATTGACAGCACAAGTACAACAAGCATGGAACTCCATACCACAAAGTGACATTCGAAACCTGTATGACACAATGCATTCACGTTTGCAGGCTTGCATTCAAAATTCTGGAGGTTACACCGGCTATTAATTTAACAATATTTCACATTTGAAATGCATTTTCTTGAGCTTAAATTAACCTGTGATCTTGAAAATTTAATCAATTAAACATGTTAACTTGACAAATGCATTGTCCAAATTTCATTACTCTACAATAATTTTTTCTTGGTGTTGGGATTTTTTTTTCCGTCTGTGTAGTACCAATAATGGAAATTAGTATATATAGGTCTACATATAAAATTCTTGGTGTAGTTCTACCTACAAAAAAAGTATATAATAGTGGCCCCGAACAATTGCGTCGTTAATGATAGAAAATGTTAGGAAACATTCTTATTCCCATAATTTTAGTCTGTTTGACTGCGATTTTTTAAAATTGATTCTCAAAATGTTTTGATAAAAGGTATTTCATATCACTCACATTATTTGAGCAAGGTTAAGATTGTAGGTAAGGAACGAGATGAAATTAAGCCATGATCTTTTGAAGGAATCTCCCGGCATTCATCTCAAGTTACTTTTGGAATCCACCGAAAACCAAACTCTGTAGCTTGAACTTCAAGTTCATTAGTTGCGTGAGCAATTCCAAAAGGCAGTAATATTCCGGACAAATTAACTGCCTCGTGTGTAGAAAAATGAAAACAGCCCAGGACGGAACTTTAGCAAAATCTGCAATGTTGATTACTAAATAGATATGTATTTTATAATTTCAACCACCTGTAAAAAAAGAGGAACTTTTATTGGTATTTGGCCATCCGAACAACATGAAGAAATTTTTTTTAACGTGACTGTTTGACACGCATTCGTCATGTTTTATACAAGTTAAAGTGACTCAAGCAAAACTTTAATGCTGCATAAATATTTTTGAACAAAAATCCGTCTTCTAACAACTGTTTTTATTTTTAACTTTCATCTACCAGACGCGTTTCGCCCTTCTGGAGTGGGGCATCGTCAGTGGCTCTAAACAACATAATATTTTGATCATATTTGTGTATGCGAATCTTGTACATTAATTATATACATATATTCATGCTGTAATATTGTATCATCTGTAGGTTCAGTCTGTTATAATTATTCTATATATTGTTTTCATAGTATCTGTGTTCAAACATAAATTCACTTGTTAATACTAAATTACCTGTATGGTTACAAGCTTTATGTACATAAACTCTACTTACTAAAAATTGTAGTGGCTAGCACATGTCAGTCCGGAACAGTACCTTCCGCATTTTTCTGAACCGTTGTGCCTTCCTACAGTTTACCATTATCTCCTTTAATATTGTTCACTTCACTTTATTTTATTTAATTTTCTGTTAAATTGCACTTTTAACTACACCAAACTGGTTATTGTGTCTAAAGCGATGTGTTTGTTTTGTAAATACAGTTATACCAACCTATTTCTGTTGTTTATTGTTTTGTTCACTCTATGTTAAACTATATCTTGTTTTGTGATTATCTTAACTATTATTTGTGATTTGTGAGTGACTGTGTTGGTTTACATGTATTATGGTGTTTTCTGTTGCTTTGTATAGTGTTTTGTTTGTTAAATTTGTGAATTCATTTAGGACCGTTTTTCCCTGTGTAATGGCTTTGTGAATTTGATAACTTTCTTGCACTGTTAATAATTGTTTCCTGTGGTTGTTGATTTTTAGAATTTTCATGTCTGTTTGTATAGTTGTGGGTTGGTGATTGTTATCTAATAAATGCTCGGCATATGTCGAATGGTTTGTGCATTTTATGGCTCTGATGTGTTCCTTGTACCTAGTGTTGAAGTTCCTAGCTGTTTGACCTATATATATTGCTTGGCACTGTTGGCAAGTAAGTTGGTATATTCCTGACTGGCCTACAACAAAGTTAACTTTAATGCTGCGATTCTTCATCTGTCTGTAGCGATCGAAAGATTCAAAAATCGTATTGTCCCATGTAGTATACAGGTATTTCTGTGCACTAATTGAAATATACATTCTTAACTCTTAATTAGTGTTTTATCCACATAACAATGATTTATTTTACTTAGACATTATCACCTTTACCACCGCCCAGCAAAGTGAGAACCCTTTGTTAGCGTATCTATGCAATCAATACCCAAACTTTAACGATATATTTGAAATATATCATATACTAGCAAGTATTTGAAATGTAAATTCACATCTGAAACAATACTATCATTTTTTCAGTAATATCAAGAACAGTGACCGAATTTTATTTTTACTGAATTAAAGGCTTCTGATGAAATACATTTGGTATATGCTGAAGACGACGAGATTTGCAACATATACAACCTACAACTGTTGAAATTAGAATACTTATAAAGGGGGGCGGCATCTAATGGGAAATTAAATTTGTATTGGAGTAGACCAACAAGATAGTTTATTTTTATTTTTCATTTTAATTGCGATGGAGCTAACACTCCGGTGGTAATTACCCCAGTCATACATTTACCCACTTTTATATACTTTTTTAAAATTTTCTTTTGTAACTGAAATGCTAAAATACTCCCCCATTTACTATTCTGACATACAAATTTTTAATTTTCTTAAGCGTTTTTGGAAAATAATTCATCACTACACTTGGTAATTTGTTCTAATCCCTGACACCCTTAACAACAAAATAACATTTTCCTAATACCTTATACATATAATCAAGTGCAAGCTTGTGGTCATGGTTGCCTTTCCCCTTTCATGAACTATTCCTAATTCTTTGATCAATATCCCTCCAAGCTCCATCACCAACATGCCTTAACATTCCCAGCACTTCAATGAGTCCGAATCCAGCTCCCTTATCATATCAGTTACTGACTGGGCCCTGCGACAATTTCCACAAACAAATCTAGCTATTCTTCTTTCCACACCTCCCAATTCTTGTATTTGATAGCCAAATGTGGGGCCCAACCTATACCACCATTTTCAACCAACGGTCTGACGAAAGTTTTGTAACCCAATTTCCTAACTTCTCTGGTACATCCTCTCATCACCCTCTCCAGTAAATGAAGGACTCTTTAACCTTTTACCACCATCTGCACAATGTGCTCTGCCCAATTCAGTTTGTTAGCAAACGTTATGCCAAGATATTTACACTTCAAGCTTTCATACGCAATTTTGACCCCACCCTATAATCGTAATTAACCTATTGTTTTTTTATCTGTGTACCTAATAAGCTGACTTTCTTGGCATTTATGTTCATCCCATGCTGACCTACCCATTTAGATATTCTATCCAGGTCACCCTGCAGCTGTTCACAGTCTTCACCTTTTTTGATCCTATTGTATACCATTATATCATCTGCAGAATACCTAGACTCTGACCGTAACCCATCAACACAGTCACTCATTAGAAATATGAACAGCAACGGTCCCAATACACTACCCTGCGGCACTCCCATATTTACTTCAACCTCTTTTGATAAGGTATTTCCTACTCAAACACTCAAACTACTTCTCGATTTTTAGAATTCCTCTACACAGCATGTAACTTTTTCATCCAGTCCAATAGATTTCAGTTTATTTAAAACCATTTTATGGCTCTGGCACACTCCTTAGAAAGATCTAATACCACACAATCAATTTGTCTTCCCTTGTCCAATTCATCTGAAATATCTTTCATATAGCCCACCATCTGAGATTCACATGAATTTCCTTGCCTAAAGCAATGTCTGTAATTCCGGAGATCGATTTTATGGTGTTTAAAGCAATTTATATTTGTGTAGTTCTATAAAATTAATGCTACATTCAAATTGCCGATACTGACGTCAAAATATCCATAACACAGAAAAGCGACTACAGACGAAGCATTGTCCTGGTTAACAGTTAGTCCGCGGCGGTTGAAATCGAACGACAGCTCGCTGGCCGAGAATCGATCACCGACCGCTTGTTACTGCGAGTGATTAACGAGCTGTCCCGACTCTCACTGCCTCCTTTTCTGGCTCCCAGGTTCGTGGCTACCGCTGCACGCACATTGCTGAGCTGCCGCAATCACTCACGAGATACAGGTAGGCCTGCCGCAGTGCAGAAAGCGTGTCCACTGTCACATGTCTCACTGACTTGGACGGACTTCAACCGCGTTTGGAATCACTGCAGTCACCTCACTCCTTTTTCTAAAAATAATAATTTACTTTTATGGCGTTCGTTGATTTAGAAAAAGCTTTTGATAATGTTAGGTGGGACAAGATGTTCAAAATTTTAAAGAAGTCAGATCTTAACACATTGACTGCCATGATGAAACTTGGACTATGTATTGCTATGCCACATTGAAATCACGAATATTACTTGTGAGGCCAAATTGATTTTTTGCATCAGATGTCTTCTTTTGATCATGTAGAACTAAGTTACTTCATAAAATATCAAGTTATGACTGATCTGAATTGATAACAGGTGTGAGCCATATATGGTTCACGTGGCCCAACAACTACATTTTAACACAATTACGATCTGTCGCCACGTGAGCCACATGTGGCTCACATCATTTAAAACACAATAGGTATAAAAAAATTGTTTTTCAAGAAATGATTCAAACTCTTAGTTTATTTGCTTATATTAGCTACATATAAAATTGATAACTTGATAAGCTATCTTGCATAGCCTCATTCACTAGCTGTTCAAGTTCTTCAAAAGTTTGTCTTCTTTTGGCCATAACAATAAACTAGGAAACTAACCAAATACACAAACGTAACCTCAAATAGCATACACGAGCAATCAGCAAAATAAAACAGTACTACAGCTGAGTCGTCGTAAGTTGATCTCTGACGGTTGCAGTTAGGAATCACCAGGGCTACCAAACGCAAAAATATTGATTGCTAAGAACATCAGAGTGTTCAGCGGAGCCACCACTTTTAAACCCATAGTTGAAACGCATTATCTGTGAGCCCCATGAGACTCACGAGGCCTCTAAACACAACTCTGCATGTGAGCCAGTTATGGCTCACGCGGCTCACTGCACAATGCATACGTGAACCAAATATGGCTCACGTGGTGTCATAACCCATGCAACTGTGAGCCAACATTGGCTCACGTGGCAGTCAATGTGTTAAATATCGAGATAGAAGAATACTGTATAAACTTTATAGGAATCCAGTGGCTATAATAAAAGTAGAGAATCACGAGAGACATGCATCACTTAAGAAGGGTGAGAGACAAGGATGTAGCCTATCCCCATTAATATTCATCTTGTGTTTAGAAGAAGCAATAAAGGAAGTGAAAGAAAAATTTTCATGTGGCGTAAGTGCTCAAGGAGCAAAAATCAGTATGCTACGATTTGCTGACAACATTGTCTTGTTAGCAGAACTGGCTGAGGATATAGAGCAGTTACTGAATGGCATGAACAAAATACTGAAGGAAGATTTCAGACTGAATATAAATCAAAGCCAGACAAAAGTGATGAATTATAGCAGAAATGATACTAATCACAGTATATTAAATATAAAAATAGGATCAGATGCAGCTGGAGAAGTAAGTGAATTCAGTTACTTGGGAAGCAAAATTACAACCGATGGCCGTAGCAGTTATGATGTTAAAAGCAGAACAGCACTAGCAAAAAGAGCCTTCATGAAATAAATAAATCTTTTATTTTCAAACATTGATCTAGGCCTAGAAAGATGTTTTAAAACTATGTGTGGAGCACAGCACTTTATGGTAACGAAACATGGACGTTAGGAATACCAGAAAGAAAGAAAGAAAATTGAAGCATTTGAAATGTGGTGATACAGAAGAATACTGAAAATTAAGTGGACAGACAAAGAAAGAAATGAACGAGTTTTGGAAATGATGGATGAGGATAGAAGTTTGTGGAAGAAGCTTACAGAAAGAAGAGACAGGCTGGTAGGTCATATTTTGAGACATGCTGCATTGGTTAATTTGTTGGTGGAGGGAACAGTCGAAGGCAAGAACTGTAGAGGAAGACATAGATTATAATATATGAAGCAGATAATTGAGGATGTGGGTTCTATTTGGTATGTAGAGTTGAAGAGGTTAGAATAAGATAGGCAGGGATGGAGGATTGCAACAAACCAGTCGACAGACTGACGACAGCAACAGTAATAATAATAATAATAATAATCTGCTTAATTTACCATATTTAAAAAGATTCTGATCGATTTGTATATAAACCTTACTGGTGTATAAAATTGCTGTCTATAAGCATCCAAAATGAGATTATGCACGATACCTTTCCGTATTACAACACCGGGAAATAATTTTTGATTTGTTATCTATAACATTTAATCCTCCTAATACCCATAAAAGAGTTTTTAACCTAATTTTTGCTATTCATTTCCAGCACAGAGCTATAGATAGTGTATCACTGATTCCAGAAATAGAACACAGGAGAAGATAATATTTCCGTGTATAGTTCTGTTCACTTAAGTGGAAATCAGTGTTATTTCGAATCGTTCGTACACAAAGCACCCATTTCCAATCAGACCTTTAATAAATAGGAACGTTATAAATGGCTCTTTTCCCCTCACCAAATTATATTTTATACTTGTACTATTATTTATTACAGATGTGTTTGACGAACTGGTACGTTTCTTCAAAGTCCTTTGCATTCAAACTGCGTTTAAATAGTAAAAGTTTAGATTCGAAAATTCCATCCAGCATACATTTGATCTTAACGTTTCTAAACGTTTATTACAACGCATATCTAAACACATTCATCATCTTCACTTCGTAGTGAAAGGATATGAAGCGCTCAGTGGCATCGTTCTGCAAACATATGAATAAAGACGTTAGATTCGAGTCCTCAGCAATAAATTTACGCCAGGTTGAAAATTTTCGAATTGTTGATACGTGAGAAGTGCGCAGAGAATTGGATGGGTATCCTAGTAAGTTTGTAAGTTGATAATTCAACACCACTCATTACTATGATAACTTTGCCTCACTCGCAGAAGAACAGCTTCACTAACCGTCCCGTTTTAGCACAAAATTATTAAATTTATACCCGATGAACCTATCAGTCTTGTTTTTATATGTATAATTGCAATCGAATGCGGGTTAAACTTCTTTTATTGGAGGATTTTTGTTGTTTATTCACATTTAAGATAATTAAGAAAGATCTCAATCTATCTTTGAGAGTGTAGTATATGTTTCCATATGTACACAAACCATTTAAATTTCATTTTTGTTATTATTATTGAAACTGTAACTTTTAGATGTAATGTTTAAAATTCACCAAACCAAAATTTAATATCGCTTTCATTGTACATTTCCGTGTCCGGGATGGAGACGCGTAAGTAAATTATGCCATACTAGATGCTTGATGCCATATATAGAGCTATAAAACGCAAGTCTTGGACATGTTGTAGCTGTCACACCGTGACGTCACACAATGACGTCACGCTTTTCGTCTTCGTTGCCTATCTTACGACCAGAGAT
>JARYHS010012350.1:0-22000 GCA_031002005.1 Vandiemenella viatica
GAATTTATGGACAGCCCTGCAGGATGCATGGTTTCAATTCCCTCCAGCACTGCTTCAAACATTAGTCGAGTCCATGCCAAGTCGCGTTACGGCACTTCTGCGTGCTCGCGGGGGCCCTACGCGAAATTAGGCAGGTGTACCAGTTTCTTTTGCTCTTCAGTATATAAAAACTCTACTAGCCCCTGCATCGAACGGCGAGACTAGCCACGAATCACTTTCACTGATAAAGTATCCCTAATCTCGTTCTATTACTTGGTAACTTGATATCTCCAGGACTTCATGGTGTTGATGACGCTGTCATCGCTTCTACCATGATGTCCCATTTTGATTCGCGGAGTAACTCACCATACACAGAAGCAGCATTGCTGTAAAATCATTTAGTTTTTTCTATAGTCACTGTTCGAGACGAGATGGTGTGGCCGCGAAGTGAGACACTCATTTGCAGATGCTCACTGTTGTTGAAAAAGCCACCAATTTTATAGACCAGCTGTCTCAGCACATCCCATTCTTCATGTGTGAACGTGACTTCATTGTATCCAATTTTTTAGAGTACAACTACCGAATTAAATTCTAGTTGAGGTGAAAAACCTACAATGAGCCGCTTTATATCACTGCTGTACCAAGAGCACTTCACTAGACACATTTTATTTATTTATTTTATTTTTTTTCAGTGAACTGCACTAGTCGATCGTCGACCAGGTACTGAGGGTGAGCTGACGGGTGCGATTTCTTGAACCAAAATTTTTTTTACTGGTTGTTTTTTGTCGCATCGCATTTCTTTACCGCTTTCATAATGGCGCGCGCTAGGGATTTTGTAGAAGTTTGCCTGAAACCACTGGGGGCTTTGACACCACGTACATGTTGAAAAAAATTTCGGGCCTATGCAAACATGGCGCTCGGCAGCAATCGTGTATAAACCTGTCTAAGTAGCCTGAGGCAATGACGTCAATGGGATTTCCAGACGCCTGGGGCTCGAGGAAGAGAGAGACAGAAATTAACACCCACTACAACCCGTCTGTTACGTCAATGGTGCAAAATTTTCCCATTGGCGCATTTAAATCGCCTGCCATCTCTCCACCAGCGGCCTGTGACCTTGGACTCTGATTGGCTGATTTCAAAATACCGCTAACGCTTCTCATTGGCCGAAACTAGAAATTTTCAGGAAATCGCTTGAATCGCCTTACCCCACTACTCACCGCGTCTTTCCTTGTAATTCAAAGTCCAGGTTCTTCGAGTTCTTTCCGTTCATTCTTGATATTCGCGTCTGTCTCTTGGAAGGTCACTCCGAAAAGCCGTTCTTTTCTATCTATTTTCCTACTGTTCGAATACAACTATTTGGTCATAGTTTTGTATCGTACACTCTGTCTCTCGTGTATGCACCAGTACTGCGTCTTCCATTAATAACTTTCTTTTCCAATTCACAGCGCTCTGATCACTTCATCACTGCATCCCAGCATCTCGCTGTCCACCCCACATGACTGCATAGGCCGCACTGGATTTAACTGCAAACACAAAACTGTCTCCTCGCCCACCGAGTGCCAATAGACATTTTACAATCGTGTGACTTCCTGTTTACGAGCCTTTACAGCAACCAGCTGTCTGTGGCGTCAGCACATCTACATTGCGTGAATCGGGAAAAATAACAGCCTCGTTTCGTCACTAGTTAGTTGGAAGAGAGAAGAAACTGGAGCGACTTTTGTTCAAAGCAGACATGGCCAGTAGCTGGGTTTGTTGTTGATGATCAAAATCTAGTTATGATTAAAAAAAACTTTCTTAAAAAATATTTCATATGTATTTACAGGGCTAGTCAAAATGATTGCAGCGATTTCACGATTTTCTTTTGGCTCTCCTATTATATGTACGATGGTGGGGTTTGCTGTTATAAGGCAAGTGGCTCTCCAAGTTTTTTTTTTTTTTTTTTTTATTTAATGGCATTCGGCTACCGAGGCCACACAGCCAGCTCAATGTGATTCTGATTCTTTCAATGTATTAGTTTCTGCAGTGTACATATTTTCAAATGTAATCACAAGGACAATAAAATACGGACACAACATTCACAAAGGCACACAACACTTAAACACCCATAGCCCGCGCCGGACTCGAACCGGCGACCATCGGTACGTGGAGCTAGCACTCTAGCCCCTACGCTACCGAGGCCGGATACTCTCCAAGTTTTTATTATTTTTTTTTATTTTTTTAATGGCTTTCGGCGACTAAGCCATTCAGCCAGCTCAATGTGTTTATATCTCTTCATGTGAATTTTTTAGTTTCTCCAGTGCGTTTTTTATGCATCCTATGTATAGACACCACAGGACGGACAGGACATTCACAAAGGCACACAACACTTAAACATCCATGCCCCGCGGCCGGATTCGAACCGGCGACCTTCGGCACGTGGAGTACTCTCCAAGTTGTTTTTTTTTTTTTTTTTTTTTTTTTTTTTTTTTTTAATGGCATTTGGCAACGAAGGCCATACAGCCAGCTCAATGTAATTTTTTGTAGCCTTCAGTGTATATGTCGTCATCAAGTATATTGTTTTTTTCCATTGTAAGGACGCCACAGGACGGACAGGACATTCACACAGACACACAACACTTAACATCCATGCCCGCGGCCGGATTCGAACCGGCGGCCTTCGGCACGTGGAGCAAGCACTCTAGCCCCTACGCTACCGAGGCCGGCACTCTCCAAGTTCCGATTGCACTAAATGCAAGCTTCCCGCGATAGCCGCTAGAGCGCTAGAGAGCAAGATGGCTGAAAGTGAGAAAGTATACGTTGTTCTCGAATTTCATTCGACTCAGTCTGTGGTAACTGTTCAGCGACACTTTAGAACAAAGTTCGGCAAAGATCCGCCGCATACTAACACCATTCGTCGTTGGTATCAACAGTTTAAAGCCACGGGATACCTTTGTAAAGATAAAACAACGGGTCGCCCTCCTGTGTCTGAAGAAACAGTTGAATGTTGCGCGCCAGTTACTTTCGTAGCCCACAGAAGTGTACTCCAAGAGCGAGCAGGGAATTAGGTATTCCACAGAATCCTACGGAAGCGACTGTGTATGAAGCCTTACAGGTTACAGTTGCTACGAGCACTGTCACACAACAGTGAAGTGCCTCGTTTTCAATTCTGTGCCCAATGTCTAGAACAAGACGAAACATTCGCAGAAAAACTTGTGTTAAGTGATGAGGCCAATTTTCATGTGAGTGGAAAAGTGAACAGGTACAATGTGCGCATTTGGGTGACCGAAAACTCCAATGGCTCATGCCACTTCTGGAAGCTGACAGTGAAGATTTCATTTTCCAGCAGGACGATGCTCCACCCCATTTTTCTCTAGTTGTCCGTAATTTTCTAAACACCAGGATTCCAAAAAGGTGGATTACTCGTGCTGGGGATGCTGATCGTCAGCTGATGTTATGGCCTCATCGTTTCCCTGACCTAACCCCCTGCGACTTTTTTGTTTGGGGTTGCCTAAGAGACACAGTGTTCGTGCCACCAGTAACAGTTTATCTGCCAGACTTCCAGGTTTATTTTTTTTTAATGGCATTCGGCAACGGAGGCCATACAGCCAGCTCAAAGTGTATTTTTTCCAATGTATGGACGCCACAGGTCGGACAGGACATTCACACAGACACACAACACTTAAACATCCATGCCCGCGGCCGGATTCGAACCGGCGGCCTTCGGCACGCGGAGCTAGCACTCTAGCCCCTACGCTACCGAGGCCGGCAGACTTCCAGGTTCGAATCACGAATGCATATGCAGACACTCAAAAAAACTTTAAAAGTTTGTTTATATATCTCTGTGTAATATTGTAAGTATATGTCAAATAATAAATATGTAGTAATTTTCTGAAATCACTGCAATCATTTTGACTAGCCCTGTATAAAAGGCATGTACAGTTTTCAGCATTTTATGACCCTTTCAGGGTCTTGTGAACGGCATAAGACATACCTCTAGGAATACTCGTGAGTGCTGTTTTTATCATGGTTCATCTAGGTGTATACATTCAACACGGCTAGCGCTGCACAGCTTTATTCGCGAGATGGGCCTTCGACCGGTAAACCGCCAGAGTAAAATAGAGACGCTGTGGCAGACCGAGTAGATGACGTGCGCAGTGGCAGCGGGGCAGCGCAACCCGATTCCCGACCTCTCGAACAGCGAGTTATTTCGATTTGCAAACCAAATGACGCGAACTCCTGCCGGCAACTACCGACAACGCCACTCAGCACCGCGACACGGTGGCCGACGGAATTATTACGTGGGCGTTCTGCAAACACTCGTCGTTTCCCAGTACTCTGACGCAATTTCGCCTACGTTAAATAATTCCAGTGACAATCGCCTGAGGCTTGGTGACCTAGAATACCGTTCATTGGTTGGAACTGCAAACGAAAATACTTTTCTCATAATCGAAAAGATATGCGAGAATAGTTTTTTACAGGTTGTTTTTATATTCAAAAACATAAAATAATTCAGTTGTGTCACCAGAATTGACGTGGCTTCCAGTCCCTATGACGACAACTAATTAGACTAGCGCATTATAGTTCGCGAAGATGAGCGCTCAGTTTAGTTCGCAGCTCCCTTCGCGAACTAGTTCGATCTTTTAGTTCGTTAGTTCGAGTCTCGAATTCAGAGAAACAGAATCGTTTGCTCGCCTTGCTACCGCTACTGCACACGCTATTTTGTTTGTTATGTCAGTTTTATTAGGACATATTCATTTTTTTTTGTCGTTTCTAAATGGAATTTAATATGAAAGTAGGAAGAGATAGCCGATTCAAGCGCACCGCCAGGTGGCAGCACGGTCGCGTGACGTCACACGTTAGTTCCCCGATCTGCGGATAGATGGCGCTGCACCGTTAGTTCACCGATCCGCTGGCAGATGGCACCATCTCCCAAGGGCTTAATATCTTTGGGCGCAGATATTCCACTCCCCCAGCTAGCGGGGAAATTCCGCCGCCCGGGGCGTGTTTACACAGGTTTGCTCTCGTTGCGACAGGTTTCGACTTGCTCAGCCAAGGCATCGGGCGTTTTGGCCTTGCATAACATAGTATCCCGGTTTCCGATAGATGGCAGGGTATGGCTTGATACGCGGTTGTGGAAATATTTCCAGGCATAGGTGCATCGTATCCCGTTTCCCGATAGATGCGCGGCATGCTTCATTTCTCCAGCTTTTAAGAGAAATATTTCAGGTATTCCTGCCTCGTGTCTGTCTGCTATATCTATGTGACAAGTATTTCGAAACCATGGAGTTAGTTCCGTTTACCCAGCGACAAGCGAAAGCTCTGTACACAAAAAACAAAAAAAGTCCACATTAAAACGACCTCGGCAGTGTTGGGGCTAGGTCACAGGTTCGAGTCCGGCCGCGGTGTTTAAGTGTTTTGTGAAAAAGCCGCAAAGTTACATAATTTCCACGCCTAAAAAAATAATTTGAAAAGCATACATTCTTCCTTTTTAACGTTCGATATGGAAAAAAACAGTCATAAACTTCCAGATATAAAACCGAGTAAGAATTCTATGTGTACCTGTTTTCATGAAATTATTAGCGTTCTGGCCTTGCATTCGGGAGGACGGCGGTTCCGGGGCATCCAGATTTGGGTTTTCCATGGTTTCCAAATCACTCCAGGCAAATGCCGGGATGCTTCCTTCAAAAGACCATGGCCGAATTCCTTCCCATCCTTTCCCGTCTCTAAAGACCTCGCTGTTAACATAAATTCCGTTCATCGAAGCAGGCAGACATTAAAAATTAATTCACCGACGAAGAGACGGGAAACAAACTCACTTTTTCATTATGAACAATATAATATAACTCACGAGTGTCACCTACAGTCCGTGTATTTTAAAGGATGTATTAAATTAGGGGTATTTATATTTTAATTTATATTTCTCGTGTCCAGGACATAACAAGTTGAAAAAACAAATAACATTAATTAATTAATATTAACTATAAACACAATTATATAGAATGTGACCAGAATTCCGCAATCTTGATGGCCTTCTCGTTTGCCCTGTAAAGGTCGTCGATATTGCAGGTTTCAGGGAGATTCCTGCATATCAGAAGATGTTGTGGGTTCTGAAGCTCACCACATTCACATAGATCGTTGTCATTAGTGCACCCCCATTATTTTAATATATTAAATTATTTGGGTTTTCCATGGTTTCCCAAATCACTCCAGGCAAATGCCGGGATGCTTCCTTCAAAAGGACATGGCCGAATTCCTTCCCATTCCTTGCTCCCCATCCTTTCCCCATCTCAAAAGGCCACGTTGTTAGAGAGACGTTAAAAAGTTTAAAAAATGAAATTATTGTGATAAAGTATAGCAATACCACACATACGTTATTCCTTTCAAAATTCGTAGCCTCAAAAACCCATCAATGGTGAAATCCTTTCATTGAAACCGAGAGACATTCACCGATGAAGGTAGGGAAAACCATAAAAAAAATTCCGTTCATCGAAGCAGGCAGACATTAAAAATTAATACACCGACGAAGAGACGGGAAACAAACTCAATTAGTCACATCATGTTGGATTCGTTATAAACAATTTAATATAGCTCGCGAGTGTCACCTACATTCCGTGTATTTTAAAGGATGTATTAAATTATGTGTAATGAAACACAGACACTTTTTGGACTCAAAGAGGCATTGAAGGGGTTTACTGATGGATGTAAGTATAACCTCGATTGGTTGAGAGCCTCTAAACTAAAGCAAAGTTGTCGATTTGAAAACCAGGCTCGTAATTGTTGCCATCCAGGTCAAACCTTTGTCGTTTGTCTATCCAGGCCAATCTATGTATCAATTCTGTTATGCTTTCGTAAGCAATCACAAATTGAGTGTCCTTAGCTGTACTTTGTCTAAAATTCCAATAAATCCCTTGTGACACATCAGTGATTGACACCTTTAACTGTATTTTACAGTACAGCACTTATGTTCCAGGAACGAAATACCGTCTGTTAATCTTCCTAATTTCACACCTGTGGAATCTAAGTACGCCAGTCCTATGTGATAAAAAATCGAGTCACGCTAAGCACAGAACATGCCTGAGACCATCGCCTGTGACCAAGGTGGAGATATAGAAGATTTACACACTCCCTTATAGAAGAAATCCAGTGCACTATTCCTAATTCTTTCACCAAGAGCCACCTCTAGCCTCATCGCCAACATACCCACAACACTTCCCCAAACTTCATTCTGTTTTCCAATGATTCCCACTCCAATCCCTGATCAGTTACCTTTTTTTTCGTGCGTTAAAGTAAACCAAAAATTCGCAGAGTCTTCTGCTAATCAGTAGCCAGGTACCAAAATGTCCATTTAAGGTCGTTCTACTGCAGTTTTCCAGGAAAATTCTCCCCTTTTCCAGGAAATTATTTTTCAATAAATCAGGACCCAGGGGAGTTCTCCATTCGGTTTAAAATGTTCCCATCTAACACCAACCTTCGGATTCAGGACCAAGTGTGACATTTGTTTATAATTGCATGCTTCATCCAACTAACCACGATAAAAGTGACATAATGCCGTTAGCTAACTTGGTCATCAAACAGACATCATAACCCACATTTTCATAGAAGACCCCCACACATCGACAAGTATCCATAGGTGCAGACACTAGTTCTATTGCGCCGAAGATAGTACCCACGCTTGAATTGTCGTAAATTGTTAGATCAAAGTGGGTGTTTGGATATTTTATCCACTCAGGCCTCATCATCTAAAGTCTAATGCCAGATTGTGGTCATTGCCAACTTAGGCTCCATACACCACTCAGAATTATTCCTCCAATATCCATTCTAACAGCATTATACACCACATACAGCCCCTGACACTCTTCCAATCTCCCAATGACATCCAGTCCAGTTCCTTTATTAAGGCACTTATTGAATATTTTCCACTAATAAATCTTGCTGCCATATTTTGCACCTTGCATTTGATGTACTAAGAATTTGGACTCCATACTACACTATTTACAAACAATGGTCTGATTGTGGGTTTGTATCCAAGTCCTTCGCTTCTCTGGTACATTCCCTCATCACCCTCTCTGTTAAATGATTTTTATGTAGTGAAAAACGTGAGAAACACAATTCGTATGCCAACACAACCGGCAGTAAACTGTAAAGAGTACAGTCAAATGGGAGATTGCCTAAGCCCTGAAGCAATGGTTAGAAGCACACGTTGATGGTGAGCATAATTCTATAACCATATAACCGAGCGTGGTGGTGTAACGGATAGCGTTCTGGCCTCGCATTCGGGAGGACGGCGGTTCGAATCCCCGTCCGGGCATCCAGATTTCGGTTTTCCATGGTTTCCCCAAATCACTCCAGGTGAATGCCGGGATGCTTCCTTCAAAAGGCCATGGCCGAATTCCTTCCCATTCCTTGCCCCCATCCTTTCCCGTCTCTAAAGACCACGTTGTTAAAAAGGGACGTTAAACTGTTACAAAAAAAAAAAATATATAACCATATATTTTAGACTCAAATTAACAGAGGAAGTAGACACACGCACACACTTGTACATACATACAGCGAGGTCGACAGAACTAACAGCAAGCATCATGGAAACGATGAAGTGTGGCAGAATTGTCGTTACCACTGATTAACTGGCCAGAACTATCGTTACAAAATCATCAGACAGACGAGTTACTTACGCTTACATGCACAAAGAGAGACGCAGATACACATGTCCAAGACTACACAACTACCGGTACCAATCATGGAAACAAAAAAGTGGTGTAGTACTCTCTTGCCTCATGACTGGCTGAAAAACAGAAGTCTCCTTACATATCATCTGCCTGGCGAGATAGAAGGTGTGCAAAAAATGGCATGTTTTCACCATACACCTAAGTATTTACATCATAAATAGTGTTCATCACACACAATTGATTACATTTACCATCAATACGTTTCTCCCACACTGCAACCCTATCTGCCATTCATTAAGAGTGCCCCAGGTACCATGAGTTACAATAGACATTTGACTATCAGCAGATACCAGAACCCCTCATATTCATACTAGGTCTCAACCACAAATCCATACGTATCCACGCACAAGCTCAAAGAAACAGGAACAGCAAATCATACATCCAGACAGAAGAGTTTAATTAATGTTAATGTATCACCACATTTACAGAGACGCACAAACACTCACATTTCCATGCCTACAGCGAGCTAGACACAACAACCAGCCCCCAATCATGGCGACGAAAAAGTGGGGTAGAACCCCCATGGCTCATAACTGACCAAAAAATCATCAGTAACATAATATGTTCCAGGCACCATACTCTTCACATCAATATCATCTCATTTATTTCACACTACAGACCTCACTACCATCCAGTATCATGTGTGCTAGGTACAAAACTGTTCACATCAGCACCAACACGTCTATCCCACACCTAAGCCTTTACTGCCATTCAGTAACATTTACCCCAGGTACCACGAGTAGCAGTAGTCATCTGGTCATCAGACAGATATCATAACTCCCATATTCATACTAGATCTCAACCAAAAATCTGTACGTCACCTCACACAAGCAAGGTATCACCACATTTACGAAAAAAACACACAGAGATAGAGACGCATACACACGTTCATTTCCAGGCCTACAGCGATCTCGACTCAACAACTAGCCCAATCATGGCAACGAAAAAGTGGAACAGAACACCCATGACTGGCCAAAAATCATAGAAAGACACACATAAACACATACACTACACACTAACATGTCAATGCAATCAAACAGTTCCATTCATCACCACACATAACTGGAGGAAAAACTGAAGAGTTACAGGATATGTGAAATTTGAAATCACAGCCACATCTCTCCCACACCGCAACCCTTTCTGTCATTTAGTAACATGTGACCCAGGTACCAGGAGTTACAATAGACACCTGTCTATCAGACAGATATCATAACCTCCATATTCATACTAGGTCTCACCCACAAACCCATACGTCTCCACACAAGCACAAACATATGGGAGGAACAGCAATTCATACGTCCAGATAAATGAGTTTAAGGAAGGTATCAACCATACTTACGCACACAGACACATATATCCATGCCTACAGCGAGCTCAACACAACAACGAGCCCAATCATGGAAAAGAAAAAGTGGGACAGAACCCCCATGGCTCAAGACTGACGAAAAAATCATCATTAACATGTGTTCCAAGTAACAAACTCCTCACATCAAAATCATATCATTTAACTCACACTACAGACCTCTCTGCCATTCAGTATCGTTGGTAATATGTACAAATCTGTTCACATGATCAGCACCACCTCTATCCCACGCCACAAGCCTTTTCTGCTATTCAGTAATATTTGCCCCACGTACCACGAGTATCAGTAGTCACATGGTCATCAGACAAATATCATAACTCCCATACTCATACTAGACCTCGCACACAAACATAACTGACCAAAAAACCATCAGACAGACGTTAGAGTGTGTGCAAAGGATGACATGTTTTTGCCATACACCTCAGTACTTATCACATTATCAATTAATTACATCAACACATAGGTAGCCAGTCATTGTGAAATCTCAAAGTCGAATATAATCCTATCGTGATAGACACACAGCCACATAGAAAGACACACACTCACATGTCCATGCATACACACAGATGACTGAACACCCTAGGTCGAGACTGAATAGTTACAGGATGTGCGAAATATTTCATTTCTTTGCCACAAACCTCGGTGCTCATCATACCCAAATGATTACATCTACATAGGTGGCCACTGATGGAAACATCTCAAGTAGACTCCTACCACCATAATTACACACATAACCACACAGGAACACGTACACACACATATGTCCATGCATATACCACAATTTCATAAGATACCACATACATACAAGTAAATGCAAGAAAGGGACCCGACACACGACGTCCACACTAAGGTGTTATATGATAGGCAGATGATAGCATGTCTTTACAATACATCTCAGTGCTCACCACACATACTTGATTTTTAATGTGCCATCAGTATAGCTGGTGGCTGCAACTAAGCTCTTGGCAATGTTTGGCCAAAGGTCATTTGTTAATAGCAGCTCATCAAAGACAAATTTTGGGTGAACCTGCCCGGGCGGGCGCGGCGGGAGGTGGCCACCCTTCCTCACAGCGGACGCGTACATCTTGTAGGTCGGTATACCGGCGCATATAACCGCTTACTAGCGCAATGAAATTCCGGTCTTCAGTCCGGTCCTAAAAAGCGGTTACCGGTAATAGGTCCGGGTCGGGAAACTCCGGTCTTCAGTCTGGTCCTAAAAATGCGGTTACCGGTAATAGGTCCGGGTCGGGAAACTCCGGTCTTCAGTCCGGTCCTAAAAATGCGGTTACCGGTAATAGGTCCGGATCGGGAATCTCCGGTAACCAACGCAGTCCGCGCTTTTAGACCGGCGAATTGCGGTATTTCGGTCCGCAGTGGGGTAGGGTGGCCACCTCCCGCCGCGCCCGCCCGGGCAGGTTCACCCAAAATTTGTCTTTGATGAGCTGCTATTAACAAATGACCTTTGGCCAAACATTGCCAAGAGCTTAGTTGCAGCCACCAGCTATACTGATGGCACATTAAAAATCAAGTATGTGTGGTGAGCACTGAGATGTATTGTAAAGACATGCTATCATCTGCCTATCATATAACACCTTAGTGTGGACGTCGTGTGTCGGGTCCCTTTCTTGCATTTACTTGTATGTATGTGGTAACTTATGAAATTGTGGTATATGCATGGACATATGTGTGTGTACGTGTTCCTGTGTGGTTATGTGTGTAATTATGGTGGTAGGAGTCTACTTGAGATGTTTCCATCAGTGGCCACCTATGTAGATGTAATCATTTGGGTATGATGAGCACCGAGGTTTGTGGCAAAGAAATGAAATATTTCGCACATCCTGTAACTATTCAGTCTCGACCTAGGGTGTTCAGTCATCTGTGTGTATGCATGGACATGTGAGTGTGTGTCTTTCTATGTGGCTGTGTGTCTATCACGATAGGATTATATTCGACTTTGAGATTTCACAATGACTGGCTACCTATGTGTTGATGTAATTAATTGATAATGTGATAAGTACTGAGGTGTATGGCAAAAACATGTCATCCTTTGCACACACTCTAACGTCTGTCTGATGGTTTTTTGGTCAGTTATGTTTGTGTGCGAGGTCTAGTATGAGTATGGGAGTTATGATATTTGTCTGATGACCATGTGACTACTGATACTCGTGGTACGTGGGGCAAATATTACTGAATAGCAGAAAAGGCTTGTGGCGTGGGATAGAGGTGGTGCTGATCATGTGAACAGATTTGTACATATTACCAACGATACTGAATGGCAGAGAGGTCTGTAGTGTGAGTTAAATGATATGATTTTGATGTGAGGAGTTTGTTACTTGGAACACATGTTAATGATGATTTTTTTCGTCAGTCTTGAGCCATGGGGGTTCTGTCCCACTTTTTCTTTTCCATGATTGGGCTCGTTGTTGTGTTGAGCTCGCTGTAGGCATGGATATATGTGTCTGTGTGCGTAAGTATGGTTGATACCTTCCTTAAACTCATTTATCTGGACGTATGAATTGCTGTTCCTCCCATATGTTTGTGCTTGTGTGGAGACGTATGGGTTTGTGGGTGAGACCTAGTATGAATATGGAGGTTATGATATCTGTCTGATAGACAGGTGTCTATTGTAACTCCTGGTACCTGGGTCACATGTTACTAAATGACAGAAAGGGTTGCGGTGTGGGAGAGATGTGGCTGTGATTTCAAATTTCACACATCCTGTAACTCTTCAGTTTTTCCTCCAGTTATGTGTGGTGATGAATGGAACTGTTTGATTGCATTGACATGTTAGTGTGTATGTATGTGTTTATGTGTGTCTTTCTATGATTTTTGGCCAGTCATGGGTGTTCTGTTCCACTTTTTCGTTGCCATGATTGGGCTAGTTGTTGAGTCGAGATCGCTGTAGGCCTGGAAATGAACGTGTGTATGCGTCTCTATCTCTGTGTGTTTTTTTCGTAAATGTGGTGATACCTTGCTTGTGTGAGGTGACGTACAGATTTTTGGTTGAGATCTAGTATGAATATGGGAGTTATGATATCTGTCTGATGACCAGATGACTACTGCTACTCGTGGTACCTGGGGTAAATGTTACTGAATGGCAGTAAAGGCTTAGGTGTGGGATAGACGTGTTGGTGCTGATGTGAACAGTTTTGTACCTAGCACACATGATACTGGATGGTAGTGAGGTCTGTAGTGTGAAATAAATGAGATGATATTGATGTGAAGAGTATGGTGCCTGGAACATATTATGTTACTGATGATTTTTTGGTCAGTTATGAGCCATGGGGGTTCTACCCCACTTTTTCGTCGCCATGATTGGGGGCTGGTTGTTGTGTCTAGCTCGCTGTAGGCATGGAAATGTGAGTGTTTGTGCGTCTCTGTAAATGTGGTGATACATTAACATTAATTAAACTCTTCTGTCTGGATGTATGATTTGCTGTTCCTGTTTCTTTGAGCTTGTGCGTGGATACGTATGGATTTGTGGTTGAGACCTAGTATGAATATGAGGGGTTCTGGTATCTGCTGATAGTCAAATGTCTATTGTAACTCATGGTACCTGGGGCACTCTTAATGAATGGCAGATAGGGTTGCAGTGTGGGAGAAACGTATTGATGGTAAATGTAATCAATTGTGTGTGATGAACACTATTTATGATGTAAATACTTAGGTGTATGGTGAAAACATGCCATTTTTTGCACACCTTCTATCTCGCCAGGCAGATGATATGTAAGGAGACTTCTGTTTTTCAGCCAGTCATGAGGCAAGAGAGTACTACACCACTTTTTTGTTTCCATGATTGGTACCGGTAGTTGTGTAGTCTTGGACATGTGTATCTGCGTCTCTCTTTGTGCATGTAAGCGTAAGTAACTCGTCTGTCTGATGATTTTTGTAACGATAGTTCTGGCCAGTTAATCAGTGGTAATGACAATTCTGCCACACTTCATCGTTTCCATGATGCTTGCTGTTAGTTCTGTCGACCTCGCTGTATGTATGTACAAGTGTGTGCGTGTGTCTACTTCCTCTGTTAATTTGAGTCTAAAATATATGGTTATATATTTTTTTTTTTTTGTAACAGTTTAACGTCCCTTTTTAACAACGTGGTCTTTAGAGACGGGAAAGGATGGGGGCAAGGAATGGGAAGGAATTCGGCCATGGCCTTTTGAAGGAAGCATCCCGGCATTCACCTGGAGTGATTTGGGGAAACCATGGAAAACCGAAATCTGGATGCCCGGACGGGGATTCGAACCGCCGTCCTCCCGAATGCGAGGCCAGAACGCTATCCGTTACACCACCACGCTCGGTTATATGGTTATAGAATTATGCTCACCATCAACGTGTGCTTCTAACCATTGCTTCAGGGCTTAGGCAATCTCCCATTTGACTGTACTCTTTACAGTTTACTGCCGGTTGTGTTGGCATACGAATTGTGTTTCTCACGTTTTTCACTACATAAAAATCATTTAACAGAGAGGGTGATGAGGGAATGTACCAGAGAAGCGAAGGACTTGGATACAAACCCACAATCAGACCATTGTTTGTAAATAGTGTAGTATGGAGTCCAAATTCTTAGTACATCAAATGCAAGGTGCAAAATATGGCAGCAAGATTTATTAGTGGAAAATATTCAATAAGTGCCTTAATAAAGGAACTGGACTGGATGTCATTGGGAGATTGGAAGAGTGTCAGGGGCTGTATGTGGTGTATAATGCTGTTAGAATGGATATTGGAGGAATAATTCTGAGTGGTGTATGGAGCCTAAGTTGGCAATGACCACAATCTGGCATTAGACTTTAGATGATGAGGCCTGAGTGGATAAAATATCCAAACACCCACTTTGATCTAACAATTTACGACAATTCAAGCGTGGGTACTATCTTCGGCGCAATAGAACTAGTGTCTGCACCTATGGATACTTGTCGATGTGTGGGGGTCTTCTATGAAAATGTGGGTTATGATGTCTGTTTGATGACCAAGTTAGCTAACGGCATTATGTCACTTTTATCGTGGTTAGTTGGATGAAGCATGCAATTATAAACAAATGTCACACTTGGTCCTGAATCCGAAGGTTGGTGTTAGATGGGAACATTTTAAACCGAATGGAGAACTCCCCTGGGTCCTGATTTATTGAAAAATAATTTCCTGGAAAAGGGGAGAATTTTCCTGGAAAACTGCAGTAGAACGACCTTAAATGGACATTTTGGTACCTGGCTACTGATTAGCAGAAGACTCTGCGAATTTTGAATTTTTGGTTTACTTTAACGCACGAAAAAAAGGTAACCCTGTCTGTAACTGATCAGGGATTGGAGTGGGAATCATTGGAAAACAGAATGAAGTTTGGGGAAGTGTTGTGGGTATGTTGGCGATGAGGCTAGAGGTGGCTCTTGGTGAAAGAATTAGGAATAGTGCACTGGATTTCTTCTATAAGGGAGTGTGTAAATCTTCTATATCTCCACCTTGGTCACAGGCGATGGTCTCAGGCATGTTCTGTGCTTAGCGTGACTCGATTTTTTTATCACATAGGACTGGCGTACTTAGATTCCACAGGTGTGAAATTAGGAAGATTAACAGACGGTATTTCGTTCCTGGAACATAAGTGCTGTACTGTAAAATACAGTTAAAGGTGTCAATCACTGATGTGTCACAAGGGATTTATTGGAATTTTAGACAAAGTACAGCTAAGGACACTCAATTTGTGATTGCTTACGAAAGCATAACAGAATTGATACATAGATTGGCCTGGATAGACAAACGACAAAGGTTTGACCTGGATGGCAACAATTACGAGCCTGGTTTTCAAATCGACAACTTTGCTTTAGTTTAGAGGCTCTCAACCAATCGAGGTTATACTTACATCCATCAGTAAACCCCTTCAATGCCTCTTTGAGTCCAAAAAGTGTCTGTGTTTCATTACACATAATTTAATACATCCTTTAAAATACACGGAATGTAGGTGACACTCGCGAGCTATATTAAATTGTTTATAACGAATCCAACATGATGTGACTAATTGAGTTTGTTTCCCGTCTCTTCGTCGGTGTATTAATTTTTAATGTCTGCCTGCTTCGATGAACGGAATTTTTTTTATGGTTTTCCCTACCTTCATCGGTGAATGTCTCTCGGTTTCAATGAAAGGATTTCACCATTGATGGGTTTTTGAGGCTACGAATTTTGAAAGGAATAACGTATGTGTGGTATTGCTATACTTTATCACAATAATTTCATTTTTTAAACTTTTTAACGTCTCTCTAACAACGTGGCCTTTTGAGATGGGGAAAGGATGGGGAGCAAGGAATGGGAAGGAATTCGGCCATGTCCTTTTGAAGGAAGCATCCCGGCATTTGCCTGGAGTGATTTGGGAAACCATGGAAAACCCAAATAATTTAATATATTAAAATAATGGGGGTGCACTAATGACAACGATCTATGTGAATGTGGTGAGCTTCAGAACCCACAACATCTTCTGATATGCAGGAATCTCCCTGAAACCTGCAATATCGACGACCTTTACAGGGCAAACGAGAAGGCCATCAAGATTGCGGAATTCTGGTCACATTCTATATAATTGTGTTTATAGTTAATATTAATTAATTAATGTTATTTGTTTTTTCAACTTGTTATGTCCTGGACACGAGAAATATAAATTAAAATATAAATACCCCTAATTTAATACATCCTTTAAAATACACGGACTGTAGGTGACACTCGTGAGTTGTATTATATTGTTCATAATGAAAAAGTGAGTTTGTTTCCCGTCTCTTCGTCGGTGAATTAATTTTTAATGTCTGCCTGCTTCGATGAACGGAATTTATGTTAACAGCGAGGTCTTTAGAGACGGGAAAGGATGGGAAGGAATTCGGCCATGGCCTTTTGAAGGAAGCATCCCGGCATTTGCCTGGAGTGATTTGGGAAACCATTGAAAACCCAAATAATTTAATATATTAAAATAATGGGGGTGCACTAATGACAACGATCTATGTGAATGTGGTGAGCTTCAGAACCCACAACATCTTCTGATATGCAGGAATCTCCCTGAAACCTGCAATATCGACGACCTTTACAGGGCAAACGAGAAGGCCATCAAGATTGCGGAATTCTGGTCACATTCTATATAATTGTGTTTATAGTTAATATTAATTAATTAATGTTATTTGTTTTTTCAACTTGTTATGTCCTGGACACGAGAAATATAAATTAAAATATAAATACCCCTAATTTAATACATCCTTTAAAATACACGGACTGTAGGTGACACTCGTGAGTTATATTATATTGTTCATAATGAAAAAGTGAGTTTGTTTCCCGTCTCTTCGTCGGTGAATTAATTTTTAATGTCTGCCTGCTTCGATGAACGGAATTTATGTTAACAGCGAGGTCTTTAGAGACGGGAAAGGATGGGAAGGAATTCGGCCATGGCCTTTTGAAGGTAGCATCCCCGGCATTCACTTGGAGTGATTTTGGGAAACCATGGATGCCTGGAACCTCCGTCCCCCCGAATGAGAGGCAAGAACGCTAAATAATTTCATGAAAACAGGTACACATAGAATTTATATCTGGAGTTTATGACGCTTTTTTTCCCGTTAAAAGGAAACATTTATGCTTTTCGAGGCGTGGAAATTACGTAACTTTGCGGCTTTTTCACAAAACACTTAAACACCGCGGTCGGACTCGAACCGGCGACCTAGCCCCAACACTGCCGAGGTCGTTTTAATGTGGACTTTGTTTGTTTTTAGTAAAATTGCAATGATTTACGCTTAAGTACCGAAGAAAATATTTTACTGTGTGTCGATAGTAGCCAAGATGTTCAGTGCTTGCTTAACAGGACGCTAGGAATACATATTTCGTCACGCTTAGTAAACAGAGATAACAGTCGTTGAAACAGTGTACACATTTTTCGCAAAGCGCGCCGGAAATAATGCCACCGAACGCCATCTAGCCGCCACCAAATGAACTAGAAATTAAGCCCTTGGGAGATGCCGCCATCTGTGCGGGCGGTTGAGGAACTAACGGCGGCCATCTTGGTCACACCAAACGGGGGCGGCAATCTTGACCGGGCGGTGCGCTCGGCGGCCATCTTGGTCACACCAAACGGGGGCGGCCATGTTGTGACGTCACGGGTTTTCCCGGTTTCTGGCTTGAATCGGCTACTCCCTTCCTACTATCGACCTTTAGTCTATCGAATATCCGGATTGCGGCTGGATCCGCTTATATATGCTTATTTAAAAGCCGATTAATGGAGATTAGAGGTTGCGTAACGTAAGGAATTTATTACGTCATAAGTAGGCCTAATTGTCCCTCCACTACCTTTGGCCAGCAAGTCTTGATTGTTAGAATGAATTTAGGAAGTGGACACATGCATTCGAGTGCTAGCGGGAATGGTGATTAAAAACGGTTAACATCCAAATCAATAAACTCTCATTATCATCGAACCTGATAAATGTGAATTTTCCAGTTCTGAATCCCTTTGAAATCCGGATTTCAATTTATAAAAATATATTAATGTCATATAAACCAATATTATAGAACCAAGCATTTTCTGGAGCTCTAATAAACAGGATGGTTATTTAAATCTATGGGATGTCATGCAGCCAAATGACATTCAGTAATGGCAACATTTACCACCTATGAATGGATTCTCCAAGCTCTGCCTATTTTATTTCTGCTCTTTTTTCTTTGTTATAATGTATAAAAAGAATGGGAACAGCTTAGAATGGGCGTGAATCGAAGAATGAACGCAGAATTACCGGGTACACTAATGAGATATGTAACAGAAATTAAACTCGTGGTAACCTCTCTATCTCACAATTTTCTTTTATGGCAGTCACTGTGGTACTTTTTTTGTTTCTTCTATAAAAATCGATAGCAGTTTTATAAAATCGTTGGCATAACTTTGTCAATTGATAGTATCAACTTCCATCATTTTCAGAAGAAATTCCTTGCACGGTGCCACTGTTCTATCGATTCGCTTTAGGACAGAAGATCATGGTAAAGAACTTTTTGGTTTTCTTCATAAATCTCCAAAAGCTCATCAAGCGCATCAAGCTTTTCAACATGGACAGAATTTCGGGTATCAAATTCGTAAAAAAAACGCCAAGGGGGAGAAAAACCGTTGTTTTCGACAAGTGCCATTTCGCAGCAATCTGTCTTGATTTCAGTCTTCGACCGGAAAGCAGTTCTTCCTCGACAAGGGCGATGTTCCCTTCAGTGATCGCTGCGCGGCCATTGAAGAGAGGTTCCCTTCAGTATTTAAATGTTTAGGTTACTGTTTAACCGTCGTACTAGCGGAAGATGCATCAGTAAACAAAATTAGGAAGATTTCGTTAATTTACAACAGCGCGCGACTTTAAATTACTGTCACCACAAGGTACTTAATATTCGAGACAACGCGTAAATGTGTTTGTACTATACACATACAATTATTGTGTATTTATGAAACAGAGCAGATTTCCCGTAATATTTTTCGATATTTATTCCCACGATCAAATTAAGGTCGAGAGAAGTAGACTTTACTTTGTATATAATTTTAGTGCAACGACGTAGTTTTATATTTTTTATTCTGTAATAACTCTGCCTAAATATTCGAAATGTAAGCTTTCTTCCGCAAATTATCCAAGCGTTCGATAAAATCATAAGAAAAAACGGAAACATTAAGATAATTTCATAACTGCTATACGGGAAATAATCATGATATTAGATATGGTCACAACACATATAAATATAAATTTACTAAGTCACAAGAAAATACGTAGACTATCATTTTTCAGTCGGATGAACAACTGAATTATAGTCGGTGCTGTTTTAAAATTGGGTATCTGGTTTGTCAGATGTTTACTCATATGTAACAAACAAAAACAAAAAATCCCATCTTGTTGACACAAAATGGACGTACTACCGATCAGTTTTTTTTTTTTTGCGTGCAACATAGTTTTCCTGGGTTTGCAGCCGGATAGTGTCATAAAAATATTACAACGTTTTGACAAACTCCTCTGTCTGATGAAGACACAGAGGACGTTATCTTTTTATGAAACTATCCTGCTGCAAACCCGAGAAGTCTATTTTACATTGACACGGCAGTAAAATCTCCGTTCACATATTACCTTTTAGCGTGAAGTGCAATAACCTTCTGGTTCCCAGCTTCACAGGAAGATGAAAGCACCAGTAGAGCTGTTGCCCAGATAAGTTGAAAAGCGTTAAATGGATACCTCCGGTCGTGGAGTGTTTCAACATATTAGCAACATATTATGACGACACATGGAGATTCCTGCTGTATACTTTGCACCGTCTGGTCTATCGACCTAATTCTAATTGGATGTCTGGCACCGGGCCAGAGGTCACACACAGAAGATTGTGTGACAGGCGAAGGAGTGCTGATAACGTACTCAACTGTCACCACTTTGTTGCACTTATGACGCACAATCTTATGGACTAGTTAGATGGTATCAAAAAATCTCCTGTACAATTACTGCAATACGTCTCACTACTGCTTAAGCAACTCTGAAGATGATGGAACTATAAAATCAGTGTTATGTGTGATCATTGAAAGACCAATCAGTGTGGCTGCACTCATTAAGGCTGCTCCACACTGTATAGGGGAGTACAACGGACCATTTCACAAACAAAATACATTTATCACGCAGAACACAAGTTGCACGTTTCGCAGACAGATGGCATCACAAACATTCCATCCGTAGTTCAATGTTCCAAACTTAACAAATCTGGTTCTAAAAATAGTGGGGGCTCTGTGTACATCATTCCCCTCCCAACCCAAATCTTGATTCGCACTAGCATCTTGTGCAACAGGTATCTGGTAACTCTGTACATTTTCACGGTGGAAATTCTGTAGAAACACTTCTCGATTTTCAAGCCGCGTCAAACTTTAATCATCTAGCGACGTTTCGGAAACTTGCACTGATGTTAAGCGGGGCTTGACAATGGAAAGGTGCAAACTTCCGAATCGTCGCCAGACGATTCAACTTTGACGCGGCTTGAAACCCTGGAAGTGTTTCTACAGGTATCTGGTGTCTACCTAGTCTGTATCGGCTGCATCCAAAGGTGTTTTTTTTTTTTTTTTTTTTTTTTTTTTTTGGTGAAGGTCTCCTACCTTATTTGGATTTATTTGTATTATAAACATTGTAATTGAGAGATTGTGTTATTTCAATTGTAACTGTGTTAGGAATGGGAATAGTGGCTTAGTAAATTCGTAGATCAACAGTAGGAATCGTGGGATAGATAATGGAGCAGCTGTCAAAATAAATTTAACGGTTATTTCAATCAATACTTGTATACAATTTTAGTAGTTATGAAAGCTATTTAACCACTTGAAATAATCTTCAGAACATAAAAGAACAATCCAAGCTTAAAATTTTTATTGGTGTAAGTAAATTTAGAGCAAACCAAAATCCTAAATTTGTTTAAAGCTTTTCTAACTGCATCGTTCTCGAAGTAGTGAGTTATCGTATGGGCGGTTTTCTGACACAGACAAATTCATCAGATTGCCCAACACTAGTGTAATAAAATTTACAAAATACTTCAAGATATTTTCAACTTCTTGAACTAGTATCGTTTACGACTGATCGTATTAGGGTTATGTCTATTCTTAAGGTGCCTGATGACATTAAATGGAAAGCAGTTTCGAAAGAGAAACTCTTCTGATAACATTACATTTATTTATGTAGCATTCACCTCCAGCATTCCAAATACTTTTATTTTACTTTTGTATGTTGAGAATTTGAGCTCTTCATATATTTTCTGTTTTGCTGAATAACTTTACTTATAATTTACGTTTAATACGCACGCTCAGTAATGCTAGAATAACTTTTGAGATATTTTTAGGCCTAAATGCCTGATAACTGGTGAAGCTTTGTACAAACAATTTCACTGGTTTTAAGTTTCTATCGTAAGCATATATGCAAAATTTCAGTTCAAATAGGCACATATTTCTTTGATACCTCCTCTT
>JARYHS010012352.1:0-14438 GCA_031002005.1 Vandiemenella viatica
TTTGAAGAGGGAGATATGGTTTGGTAATATTTATCATTGGAGCATATGCAGGAAAATAGTGTCAAAAGATCAACATGGTCTAGAATACCAAATTTGGAATAGCAGCAAGTTTGTAAAAAAATCTGAAGAGCAGTTAGATGTCATAAAGAAGATGATATACTTAGGCTTCCTACACCAGTAGAAGTAAGTGGTTCAGCAGGAACTCAAGATCAGTTATAGTTGCAGATTAATTTATAGAGCTTGTAAGTTAAGTAAAAGTAATTTCTTGACCCTGATTACAAAGTTAGTGATATACAAAAGTTAAATTTATATTTCTTCATTTTGTATTGTAAAATCTTGTAAAAATAAAAATCAACAAAACATTCATTTAAAATGATTATTGCTTATTTGAATCCAGTGCTCATGATTGAAAATACATAAACTGATTGCACCATTGATCACATTACAAAGATTTTCAAAAAATATTTTCTCACAACTTTAAAAGTTTTTATGTTAATTTAAATGTCTAGTAGTGTAGAATTAATGAGGTTTGTGGATAAAAGTATTAATTTCATGAAACATTATGGGAAAGCACCTTCAAGTATAAAGTAAAATTTTGATCCAAGGTATAATGGTCTGCCTATCTCCTCATCTCTTCTACTAAAAATAGGACAATTTATACCAATGTTGAGAGACCATCATAGTAACTTTATGGTTATAGCTTTTTCCCCCATGGACATTGAGGTTGTTAGAAACAATTAATTTAAAAATATAATGCTAATTTGTATTTACATTTTAATGTACATCCACAAAATGCATAACTATTTAGGAATGAATATTTCACAGTGAAATTTCTTCTGTCCATAGAATCATTGTTCCCATTGAATTCATGAATGGAAATCTTTCAAGTTTTCCAAGCTTGGTTTCTAATTTTTAAATCTTCTGAACTGATATCAGTAGAGGTCTTAAGTCCTATACAAGAACACGTAGAAAACAGGAAATTAATTTATAAAAAAATTGAGATCATTTCCATTGATACAGCAGCCAATAGTAAAAATAAATAGAGAGTATAATCTCAACATCAAACTTTGGGGATAGTAAGAAAGTGTTGCTTTGCTACTAAATCTCCTGAGTTTACAGTGTATCTTTTGGAAAAGTTAATGTAAAGTTCTTATTACGAGGGTGGTTTGAAAAGTTCTCGGAATGTATTAGAATTAAGTATCTTACCTCAGTGGAAGTGCTTTTATTTTTCAACATAGTCTCCCTGTAGACTAATGCATTTGGTCCAGCAATGTTCCCATGCCTTGATCCCATCTTGAAATTGAGATTCCTCCAGGCCTGCAAAATACCTCTCCAATTCAGCTGTCAGTCTTTTCCTTGTAGAAAATCTCTGTCCACCGAGGAAATTTTTCAGCTAGGGGAATAGATGAAAGTCTGGTGGTGCAAAATCAGGTGAATAAGGTGGATGTGGCAACAATTTGTACCTCAGTCATGAAGTTTTGCATGGCAATCACACTTTTGTGGGGCGGAGCGTTGTCCTGATGAAAGATGACGTTTTTCCTTGCCAAACCAGGCCTTGTTTCGCGTATCTTTTCCTGTAATTGGTCTAGAAGGTTTGCATAGTATTGCCCCGTGATTGTTTGGCCAGTAGGAAGATAATCTATCAGCAGAATGCCTTTTGCATCCCAGAAAACTGAGGCCATGACCTTTCCGGCCGAACGCACTGTCTTTGCTTTCTTTGGTGGTGGTGAATCAGAATGTATCCACTGCTTTGACTGCTGTTTTGTCTCTGGGGTATAGTAGTGGACCCAAGTTTCATCTGTAGTCACAAACCAGCACAAAAAATCTTGTTGGTTGCTCTGAAAACGGGCCAGACTTTGTTCGGATATTTCCAATCTGGTGCGTTTATCGTCCTGTGTCAAGAGCCGCGGCACCCATCTTGCGGATAATTTTTTCATACCCAATTCTTCGGTTAAAATATAATATACCCATTCAGAAGACATCCCTACAGCTTCATCAATCTCCCGCACTTTCAGTCGACGATCCTCCATGACCATTTTATGCACTTTTGCGATAAATTCTGGGGTCGTAGCACTTTTGGCCATCCACTACGTGGATCATCATCCAAGCTCTCCCGACCAAATTTAAACTCGCTGGTCCACTTGGCAACAGTTGAAAATGAAGGAGCAGAGTCCCCTAGTGTGTTCTGAAAGTCGGAACAAATTTCCTTTGCTTTCATACCTTTCTTTACAAAATATTTAATCACTACTCGAATCTCAGTTTTTTCCATTGTCACAAATCACTACGTGGAGCAACAACAAAGAGTCATCACTACCACACTCCTGCAGCTAGAGCACTGACGCACCACGTGTTCACTCACAAAGGATGTGTTATTATTGCATGGGAACCTCATTGCTTTAGCACTGGCATCTAGCTGTGATTCCAAGAACTTTTCAAACCGCCCTCGTACACCACCTTTCACTCTCTTAGATACCTGCATGTCTAGATATTGCTAGGGAATCATGGAAGAATGCTTCCAAATTTAATTAAAACAATTGACATTACAAAATCAAATATTTTACGCTGGGAATAGGGTAATACACGAAAGGATAGTATCATATCTGTAAGGCAATGAACAACATGTTTATTAAAATTAAACATACACAAAAAAGAAATATTATGGAAAGTTCAAACTAAAAAAATTACAAAAGACTTTTAAACATTTAAATGATAATAAGTGACAGGAACAATAAAAATGCATATTACCAATAATATGGACTAGCTCAATTACAAGTGGCAGAGAGCTCGAAATGTTCTTATTATGATGTTAAGCTCAGGTTTCATTTACAGTTTCTAATAAATGTACCACACTGAACCACTTCTAATCCAGTTTGATTAGCAGAAGTGCTAATGTTCATTGTATTTATCATAATTTGATGGAGTCATTAGTAGCAAGTGAAGAGTGTCCATTCCTCTTCTTCAGAAATGTAGATACTGGTATGGTATTGTCGGGAAAAGCGAGCTGGGATTTAGTTTAATGAAAGTTGTAGTTTCTTGTTAAACTGGAATGCATAAGTTTATTTCTGCTGATTGTACATAATCAACCACCAACTTCAACTGATATGACCGCTTACTAAAGTACACACATCACTTAATTTGACTGTGGATAAGGCTAATACAGACTGGTCGCCAAAGATACAGATCCGACTACGATAACGTAGACCCAGGCTTGAGCAATATGTTTTCCTGATCTAAGTCAGCGCTTCACTTAAACTGTTCAACTTCATGTATAGTCTCCAAATTGCTTAGAACCTTCACTACTCATCAAGTATAACAGTAAAGTTACTCTACTTGTCTTTCAGGAGCTTAAATTTCCGTCCCACGTGCATTACACTACATACGCAAATTCGCATGACTACATCATGCGCCGATAGGTCTCCACTGACTCTATATGCCTCCTTCTACCGAACCCTCTCATTGTCGCTAGACTAAGTCTTATTGTTACAATTACGCTCTGGCAGTTTGATGACCAATTAATTCTTATGCACTAGCCTTTCCACTCTACTCTTTTAGTACCAAATTACTGTCTCATCACAGTATCCTGGATGTATGATGTAATTCACAAAACCCCATAAGACATTATGTTGCACTTCACTCCCATTTGATCAGACAGTGACCACATAATATGAGATTTCACTTATGCACTTACACTAAATTAGCACATGATCTCATCAAAGGCAGACAAGAATTTTGACCACTAGTCAGAACTATGATCCAATATGAAGTGATATTCCACAGTGTTGCTATCTATCATGAAAACTTTGCCATCCCTCCTTCAACATAAATTTACCAATCTTGGCCGAGGAGGGTGGGAATTGTCTCCATTTGTCATGAAAAATATAAACAACAAACTGTCTTAGTTTAGAATAATCAAAAATATGTGTTTTGGTTGGCTGACACACTGTGAGCCACACACACACACACACACACACGTGTGAGCAGGCCTCCTCTGCTCATTTTTGTCCCCTCTTGTGATCTTCCCCCACTCTTGAGTGAGCTGTCAGGCCCAAACGTTTGAGAGCACATTTGAAATGAGCCATTCCAAGCTCTCCATTTCCCCTTGTCCCTTGCATACACCTGCACCCAACTACAGAGATGCTGTAGCCAGGCCCGCCGCTAGCTGTGTGCAATACCGATTATGCCACCCTCTGTCTAACTAAAGCCAGTGGTGGACCTAGGAGTTTTCCAAACCAGGTGAAAAAACTTGTTGCCCCTTCGAACATTATTTGCTACCCCCATTGTTGCCACCCTAAGTATTGCCACCCTAAGTGTTGCCAGCCACCTGAAGCAGCTGGTCGCCCGCTACATGTTTCGTCGCAGTGGCTATCACGGGTTGGTGACTGTCAATAACTCAACATGCCACCCGTGAGCTGTGCATGCCTTGCACGCCACTTACGGTGGGCCTGGCTATAGCCTTGTACATTCCACCGAAGATTTTTGCCACCCGTACTAGAGTCTCAGCAAACTAGTGAAATTAAATATTGTTCCATGTAGCCCTCTTTTTTAAATGTTTTATTCATAAACAGAAGTGTCCCCAAGCTGACATCAGTAGATGTTCTAAATCTCATACCAGAATGTTCAGAAAACATTAATTCAAAAAATTGAGCTCTGTCCCACTGATGTGGTAGCCAGCTGTACTAAAAACAAGCTCATAACAATAAATTGTATTGTATTATCTTTGATCCATAAAGTCATAAGTTATGACATAAGAAAATTCATCAAATATAGTCTCCACATCAAACTACGGTTATACCAAGAAATTGTTACTGTGCTGTTAAAATATAACAATTGATTAGAATAGAACAGCTTTATTGCAGGTATTTAGACTAAATATGTTAGTAAAAGTAAATTACTGTAGCCTTAGACATAGAGGATATATTGTTAGCAGCTTCATGCTTATCAGCTATCTACTCATATTTTATTCAATAAAAACATTTTAAAAATAATTAAATTTAAAATCTGAACAAACATTACTAGGTAGTCATATACAAAACACTGTTAGGAGCATAAAGTTATTTCTTCCATGCCTGTTATATTTAACAATGGGTCAAACTACTTTGCTACTGGCCCTGGCAAACATATGTGGGAATCAGTTGCAGGGTAGCAAATGGTGAGCAATATATTTTCAGTAAACAGCTAAAGTTCTATAAACATTTAATAACATTCCTCACCTTAGTTGAAGATTGAAGGGCAGCATGGGGTGGGAGGGGGGAGGTAACTCCACGGATGCAGAAAACGCAATATTTCAACCTACGTCCTTACTCATGAAAATAGAAATATATGACAGATAACATCCACAGACTCTATAGTAACTTATGTGCTAACCATGGATATCCATGGAAATTCAGAAATTTTTTTCTATTTTAATGAGTAAGGACATAGCCCCAAATATTGTGCTTTTATATTTGTGGAGAGCTTTTTGTCCTCATCCCTTCATCTAAGGTGAGTGATGGGTGTATTTTTATCTTTCCTATTCAAAGAGGGCTCTAGACCCTCACCTCAGCTTGTTTTGTCCATGCAGTCACATCTTAATACTCATGCAGCTGCTGTCTGAGATTATAGATCTTCAGCAGATTGCATATTTCACCAATCTATCACCAGATAAAGTAATTGACAAAACATTGCATATTCATGTTCATCTTCTTTTTAGTTTCTTCATAGTCCTCATACCTCCATATCTTTATTTATATACACATCTATCCAGTGAAACAAGATGTTGTCAAACTGAAATACTTGTGGGGGTTACACTACACACTTCATTCTAACTATTGTAAAGAGCAAAGGGGTGTTAGTAAGCTTTCCCCTTAACTTACTTTCACTCTGACAAAGTTCTAGCAAAAATTCAAACTGTTCAAAGTTACTAAACCATGAAAACACCTTGGATAAAATCAACTGTTAAGTACTATGGTCGCCACTTTCCACTATTTAACCTTGGGAAAGAAAAGGCTTGGTTCTAAACTATGGAAATAAATTCACTGACAAAAGTTTCACCACCACTGTATTTTGGTATCAATAAAAAACAAAAAGTTAACTATTACAGTTGATCAGCAATCAGACATTCATCTCAAGAAGCTTGCAAGTTATGAAACAAAGGAGACAGACCGAACAAACTCCTAAGAAAATTTTAAGTTACATGTTCACAGCTTGGACCGGGTTCACACTTTCCATGATTGCTGCCCCAAGAGCATGTGCCTGGAACTATTTTCATAATCTGAGATGGACCTGTTCACTCCACCAAGTAACAGACTTCACCACTTAACTGACTACTGACCACTGACTACTGAAGACCTCGTGACCTCTCGGCCGTGAGCCAACAACAACTGTCTTCTAGTGCCTCTAAAAATAGCTCATAAAAATTAAGAAACCTAGAGCTCTAAGAATTTTATACTATTTAGAGAAATTAAAAAGAAACAACTTTCCCTCTTATGCTTTTTATTGTAAACACAATAGTTTATCTCTAAAAAATTAAAATGTATTTTTGCAGAGTAACACTGTTTCCATCACTGTGACGTAAGCTTCTGCTGTGCCTCCGTTGTTAAAACCCACTGTGGGAAAAATCTATTTTGAGTTTTAGAACTATTGCTATTTTATTCGCCTGGTTTTCAGCATTACTATGGTGTGCCAATCTTTTTTTAGCTGGTGTATTTGTCTAGAAATTGATTTTCCTAGATACCGGCTCCTTCTTGTCAAAACGCCATCTTCAAATTTTCAAAAGTTTACAGTGAATTACTCTAAAAGTAAAGCCTATTTTGAAAGTCAGTTTTTGCCTTGTATACTGTGGTCACTATGTTTCAAAAGTATTTTTATCCCCTGTCTTTATTTACTTTGGCTGTGATAATGAATGTAAGCCGGCAGCGTTCTAAATTAGATGCAATTAATTTATAAAGTCCTCTCATACTTGATTAACTGTACTGAACTACCTGGAACTACAGCACAATGTACAGGAAGAAATTAAGTTTTGACTACAATATCGGCTGATATCCGAAACTGTGTTAAATGTTTGTTATCACTGTTTAAAACTGCCTGTTTGTTGGACTGGATGTAAAAGCGTGTGTTTTCTTGATTTAAACTGCCTGAGACTATTGATCATGTGTTGTTTATTGCAAAATTTAGTTTCTTGTGGTTGATTATTATTGTAAATGTTCTTTACCACATCGAAGGCATTAGTTCTGTGTTGGGGGTTGTGCCTGTGAACACCATTGGTAGGTGGGGTTTCACTAGGCATGGCCTACACCTAAATAGAAGGGGGAAGGGAGTACTTTCTGAGTTGTTAGCTAAAGCAGTGAGGGAGCCCGTTTCCAGTGATGATGGGGTCAGGACTGTGCCTTTTTTAGGTTAGGGGCTGCTGGTGAAGGGACAGAAATAGATTATCAAAGTGATACTGATTGCAGATTCGCGATGGGGAAAGTCACAGATATTAAAGAAATAGATGAAATGGCTGAAACAATAACTGACTGCGGTAAAAGTGGGAAAGAGGAGATAAATTCTGAAAATGTAAAGCCAGTAGTAAGGGTGTTAATGGTAAACTGTAGAAGTATAATGAACAAAGTAATCGAATTTGCAAACTTAATAGAGATGCATGAACCAAGTAATAATTGGGGTAGAGAGTTGGTTAAAAGAAGAAGTACTAGACAGTGAGGTTTTTCCTGATGGTTACAGAGTGTACCGCAGAGATAGAGGAGCAATTGGTGGAGGAGTCTTCATACTAGTTAGCAAAAACTACCACAGTTCACTGGTTCATAGATCAAGACCATGAGTTACTTGGGGTAGATTTCTGGGGTAATAAAAAGAAAAAATCAGAGTGTTGGCTGTTTACCGCAGTGGAAGAATGACAGAAGAGGATGAGGCTCTTGGGGAGAAATTAAATTCATACTCAGATTTCAGAGGTGAGAATAGAATGATCATCATCGGCGGGATTTAAATTTACCAGGTGTAAACTGGGAAGGGAATAAGATAAATAACACAAGGGAACAAAGATTTGCAAATATCTTAATAAGGGAAGGAGGATTTACACAAGTGGTTGAGCAAAACACTAGGGGACAAAATATTTTGGATATATTTCTAATTAAGCCCGATGAAAACCTTTTGAGGTATCAAGTAACTGAAGGAATAAGTGATCATGAAGCAGTTCTGATGGATATTAGAGGATTCAGTAAACCAGCAGCCAAAATTGAAGGGGGAAATAGGTACAATTATAAAAAGGCACAGGTTTCAAATTTGAGGAGATATTTCAGAGAACAATTCAGCAAATGGAAGGAAGGCTCAGGTACAGTAGAGTCAAGGTGGGAAGAGTTCAAGGAGATAATAAGAAAGGGGGAAGAAAAATTTATTCCAAAGCAAAAAATAAAGAGAAGTAGAGAACCTATACTATAATAGGGAAGTGAGGAGGTTAAAGAGGTTGGTAAGAAAAGAACATAACAGAGTTAAGAGACAGCAGGGTAGTAGGGAATATTTAAAACAACTAAACAAGGACTTAATAACAGCAAAGAAAATGGCTAAAGATGGGTTTATGAAGAGTATTGTCAGTGCAGGGGGACCATTGACTGATGCATCTAGAAATTTCTATGGCTATATCAGGAAACTGAGGGGAAGGGAGGATGTAGAGACACTTATAGATAAGGATGGAGAAGAAGTTACTGACGATTTGAAAAAGGCAGAGATTTTAAGTAACTGGTTCAGTGAAAGCATTAGGGACAATGAATCAGAAACAGGAGGGTCTAATTCGGAGAACGAGCTTAACAACACAATTAGAAATGACGATAGTAAAAAATTTGATATCCATCCTGAGGAAATCATGAAGGAAATAAGAAAGCTGAAAAAACATAAAGGGGCTGGTGAAGATAATATTACTACAGATATCTTAAAGATAGCCGGATGTGACATTGTACCTTATCTTGAAATATTATTTAAATTGAGTCTAGACACTTGCTGCTTACCACAGGACTGGAAAAGTGCAATAGTAGTACCGGTACATAAGGGAGGGGTGAGAAATAGAGTTGAGAATTACAGGCCAATCAGTTTGACATCAGTGGTAGGTAAATTAATGGAAAGATTGATATGCAACCACATCAGAAATATATGTGAGGAACGTAATTGGTTTTCAAGCAGGCAACATGGTTTCAGGCAAGGATATTCATGCGAATCTCAGTTGGTGGGATATATGCAAGATATTTCAGATGAAATGGACAAGGGAGGCCAAATTGATAGTGTAGCACTAGATCTGTCTAAGGCGTTTGACAGAGTAAGCCATAAAATGGTAGTAAATAAGGTAAAAACCATTGGAGTGGATAAGAAAGTCATTTGCTGGGTAGAAGAATTTTTAAAAGGTAGAAAACAGAAAGTTAGGGTAGGAAATGTAGTATCAAAAGAAGTGGAAGTAAAAATGGGTGTGCCACAGGGTAGCGTATTGGGACCATTGCTATTCATTATTCTAATGAATAATTGTGTTGATTGTTTACTATCTGAAATTAGATTGTTTGCAGATGACATAATGCTGTATAAAAGAATCAAAACGATAGAGGATTGTAAACAGTTGCAGGGTGATCTGGACAGGATATCTAATTGGGTTGGTAAACATGGAATGAAGATAAATGCAAAGAAGAGTCAGCTTATTAGATACACAAATAAAAAACAAAAGGTTAATTATGAATATAAGGTGGGGAAAGAATTGCTTGCTGAAGACTTGAAATGCAAATATCTTGGAATTACTTTTGATAACAAACTTAACTGGGCAGGACACATAGGACAGGTGGTAGGAAAAGGTTTCAAAGGTTCTGCACTTGTTGGAGAGAGTATGAGGGGATGTACGAGAGAAGTCAAGGAATTGGGTTACAAAACTTTGGTCAGACCATTGCTCGAATATGGTAGTGTAGTATGGGACCCTCATTTTACGTATCAAATACAGGAGTTGGAGAGGGTGCAAAGAAGGGCTGCTAGATTTGTTTCTGGAAATTATCGCAGAATGCAATCAGTGACGGATATGATAAAGGAGCTGGAATGGGATTCATTGCAAGACAGGAGGAGGATGAGGAGGGTCATGGGAGTGTACAGGGCATATACTGGTGATGAGGCATGGAAAGATATTGCAATAGGTATGAAAAGTAGTGCATGGAAGGGAAAAGATGACCATGACCACAAGCTGGCACTCGATTTCAGGCACAAGGGTGTAGGAAGATTCTCTTTTTAGGTAAGGGTGTCAGGGATTGGAATGAGTTACCAAGAGAAATGATGAATAATTTACCGAAAACTTTGAAGGAATTTAAAGATAAAATTTGTAGAGGGCAAATGTAGGTGGGTGCAGGATAGGGGGAAGATGGGTGTGTAGGGAAATTGCCACCGGAGCCTGTGCTCCATTGCAATTAAATTAAATTAAAAAAAAAATTAAAGTGTTGTAAAATGTGACATTGTCATGTAACAATGTTTAACCTGCTGGGGGTAAATACTAGACTGATAACTGATAAGGCTGAAGGTCTATTATTTTTGGAGGTGGGGGAACATCAACATAATTACTGAGTGAGGATATAAATATTATAAAACTTATTTTGAGAAACTTTAAGTAGGAAAAATGAAATAAAATATAAGAAATAATAAATGCTGGTCCTAGTGGAACGGACTTATTGGAGATTGAGGCCTGGAGGATATCAGGGTCCAGGATATTCTGGTAGGCTAGTTCCCATCTACTCAGTTCAGAGAAACAGTTGTTTGAAATTGTTGACATTATGGAAACTGGTATGTATTCCCACTGGACGGGCTAGATTGCTAATGTAAACTGTTTGCTTGAGGCCATTCATTCTGATGGCAGGTGAGTTCGTAGTGAGGCCTATATACGAGCTGGTGCAATGGAGGCATGTGCTTTGATATAAAAGGTATGTTGTAGTGCAAGTAGCATGTCCAATGATGGGGAATGTTACATCTGTGGTCGGATTGAAGTAGGTGATTGTAGCTAGGAGCGTGCTGCATGTTTTACTATGGGATCTGTTACATGGAAATAATTCCTGTGGTAGTTTGGGGGGGGGGGCATTACAGGTGAGTATTTATGAACCAATAGATTCTTTACATTGGGTGGTCAGCTGAAACATGTGCATAGGGCAGTGGGTAGAATTTATGGAGAATGGTGTGCATCCCCAGGAAGGATTGTAAGAAGTTATGCCATGGCAAAGGATTAGGAGACCAGGGAAGAAGCTGGGTGATGAAAGTGGGTGGGGCTTTGGTTAGTATCGAAGGGTACAGCATTGGAGTGGTTATGCAGAGGATGGACTGTAGCACGAGAGATTTGTTTTGTACAAGGTAAAGGGGTATCAGTAGGAGATGAGAGCTCCAGACAGAGTTTGTGTGTATCAGGAAAGAGACTCTTCATCGGAGCAGATGCATCTGCCACAGATGGTCAGAATGTACAGAAAGGAACATTGGTTTGGGAGGGTGGCAACCAATAAAGTGAAGATACTGTTGTAGAGTTGTAGGTTTTGTATGAACAGAGGTATGTAGGTGCCCTATGTAAGGAAATGTCAACATCAAGAAGGTAACATGGCTGTTGGAATATGTCTAGGTAAAGTTGATGGAGTAGTTGTTTAGGGGAGTTGAGGAAGCCTATTAAGTAAGTACCGTTTTGTCACACCGTGGCTGCAGCACTACGGTAGGCGTTCGGCGCATGCGCAATGGGTACCTGCATCTCTTGCCTACGCACTCACACCATTACAGTCTAATTCTTCCTTGTTTACGTTGTTCACTGAGTGTTTAAGATGCCTCCGATAATCGTGAGTCCCGCCGACTGTGAAGTACGGGCTGTTATAAGATTTCTTTGTGCAGAAGGCCTAAAACTGATCGATATTTATCATGAGATCTGTGCAGTTTACGGACAAAACATGATGAGTGATGGAATGGTGAGAAAATGGTGAGAGCATTTAAAGATGGCCACACAAATGTGCATGATGAACAACGGAGTGGGCGTCCTTCGGTCGTTAATGAAAGTTTGTGCAGAAAGTGGACAATAAGGTGAGAGAAAACAGACGCTTTATGATTTCCTCCTTGTGTGATGACTTTCCAATGTTTCTCGTAGTGTTTTGTATGGCATTGTGACCGAGCACTTGAATTACCGAAAATTGTGCTCACGTTGGGTACCGAAAATGTTAACGGATGTGCACAAAACCAAACGTTTAGGCAGCATTGACTTTCCTTGAGCGGTACCACAACGTGGTGATGATTTCTTAAGCCAAATTGTTATGGGCGATGAGACATGGGTGGCCTATGTCACACCTGAATCAAAGCAACAGTCCATGGAATGGCGGCATTTAGATTCACCCAAAAAAGTGAAGTTCAAGCAAACGATTTCTGCCTGGAAAATCATGTGCACAGTTTTTTGGGACAGAAAAGGAGTATTGCTTGTGGAATTTCTGCCTTGTAATGAGACAATCAATGCAGCAGCTTATTGTGAGACATTGAACAATCTGCGCCGTTCAATCCAGAACAAAAGACGTGGCAAGTTGAGCAAGGGCATCGTTTTGCTGCATGACAATGCCCGTCCACATGTGGCTAATTATACCAAAGATCTCATCACATCTTTTCGATGGGAAACTCTAGATCATCCTCCGTACAGCCCTGACTGGCGCCCAGTGACTATCAACTGTTCCTGCACTTGAAGAAACACCTGGGCGGTCAGCGTATTGAAGACGATAACGAAGTCAAAACAGTTGTAATGCAGTGGTTAACAAGTCAGGCGGCAGACTTCTATGAGGAGGGTTTTCAAAAACTGGTACTACATTATGACAAGTGCCTCAATATTGAAGGGAATTATGTAGAAAAGTAGAGTAAGGTACAGGCTTTCATGTAAAAATAAAAGTATTGAGATATATTTGCACATCTTTTTTTAATTTCAAAATGGTACTTACTTAAAATACATGCCTCGTATATATATCTGTATCACACAAGAGGTTTAATGGAAAGATTGTTGAGGAATTGTAGTTCCAGCCCAGGAACAGGTTAGCATAGATGGGGCCATGTGGGTGTCTACAGCAGTGCCACGTATCTGGTGGTAAATTTGAGAGTTAAAGGAAACGAAAAGTAGTTGTTTGACAAAATAATGTTGGCTAAGGAAAGGGGAAGGGTGTCTTGGGGAGGCTGTCTTGCGGAGGATGTTAGAAGGTCACATTTCCAGGAAGTATTCCATGGCACTGAGGCTCTGACCATGGGAGATGTTGGTGTAAAAGGAGACATTTATGGAGACAAGGAAGGACTAAGGTGGAAGAGGAATGGGGACTGTGGAAAGCCGTCCGAGGAAGTGTGGGGTATCTTTTACGAATGAAGGGAGTTCTCGACAAAAGGCTTGAGGTTCTGATACACAAGAGCTGAAATCCAGTCAGTAGGCCACCCTATGTCACAACTATAGATTGACCCAGATTTCTAGTCTTGTGGATCTTTGAAAGAAGGTACAAGGTGGGGCATGAGAATTCTGCGGAATAAGAGGGACAAAGAATTGGGAGATAATCCTTGTAAGGGGCCTGTAGGTAAGGGGGGAGCATACTTCTTGGCATATCAAAGTAGTAGGATCTGCAGGATGTGGAAGGTATGTAGTGGTGTCAGAGAGCTGTCTCAAAGCTTTGGCTTCATAGTCACTGCGGTCCATGGCTGCGAACGTTGAGCCTTTACTGGCTGGGAGAATGATGATGTTCCTATTCTTAGACAGTTCTCTCATGGCATGGGTTTCAATAGAACTGAGATTGCTGGAGTGGGAAATGAAGTTGAGGAAAGATTTTAAGGACAGGTTGGATTGAGGAATTCTTGAAACATAAGGAGGGGTGGTGTTGAGGAATGAGAGGTGGGTCTAGTTTGGATGGAGATTTGAATCACTCTAAACAGGGCTCAATCTCATCATGCAGAATATCACTACTATCCATGGTGGCAAAGTGAAAATGCCACTGGAGAGTACAGCAAAATGCTAAGGAGTCCTGGAACAAAACAGCATGGTCAAACTTCAGGTATGAAGAAAATGACAATCCCTTAGAGAGAATTGAGATTCTGATAAAGTAGAAGATGAGAGGTTAACCACAGACTGTTGCGATTTAGCATGATGTAGGGTGGAGGCGTTTGGAGTGGGTAGTAGAGGGGTTGGGTGGGGAAGACTGAAAATGTGGGCAAGACAAGAGGTTTTGGAAATCAAGGGAGCTGTAGGGATTTATTGAGTATAATTGGGATGTTGGTGAGGTAGGGGTAGACCTACAGCCAGATAACTCTTTGCAAGGGCAGAAAGCTTACCCAGATGATGGACAAGACCACAGAATACAACCATCACAAACTGAAGTTGGGTGGGAACAAGAGATTGTGACAACAAAATCAATTAGTCTTCTTCTCCTTAGCATTAAACACGCATTGCAGAGTCTGATTTACTGGACTACTTCTAACCATTT